>JARHVA010001661.1:295000-415000 GCA_037957365.1 Torreya grandis | reverse complement strand
TACCTAGCAATCTCACACCTAAAAAATTAATGGTAAAAAATCATTCAAGTGAGCAAAATCTTTCCTATTCTCTCATATGCCTATATCAGTCATAGGAATAACACATATATAGGTCTAAAGCAGTGAAGGAGAATGCCATTAGTTCTATTTTCCAAGTTACAAGCTAGGTCACTATTGTAACTATTTTCCACATATTACAACCTTATACACACAGAAGATAACACATTAGGGGAGAAATACATCAATCTAATGTCATCTTCAGGGTATTGTCTATGTAGGTATCACCATTTGACATAGGGGTATTCTAGTTTAGCTCAACATTGTGATCCCACTAACCCATTTTTTCCACATCTATTATGAAGATGAATAACTAGGGTTTTGTTATTTGATAAGGACCAACAACCCATGATCCAGATCTAAACACACCAAAATGAATGTTACGCCTCTAAACTATAGTGTTTATATAAATATGTGTGGTCAAATTGTGGATTACACACCTTCATATCATCTTGTTGTATTTCTTAATGTTCTTAGTATAGTGATCCTATGAAATAACCATGGATAAGTAGAGTATATATAAGAGGTAGTGGTTAGTCTTTTAGGATCATATTACGAATTCTATTCTTATTTAATTATTATGGAGGTTTTCCACTTGAAGTGGATCAATCATAATATTCAATTATTTTTCTCTTTCACCAATTATTGTTGTGGATCTGCTTATTTTGCTCTTAATTATGTGATATATAATTCGGTTGTTATGAATCATCTAAGTAGTTTCCTTAGAAGTGGTATCAGATAATTGATTTGGGTAAGTTTCTATGATATAGTTTTTTTTAGGTCTTGCATACTAAGCACTATAAGGCCAAAAAATCATAACTTGTGATCTAGGAGGAATTGAATTTTTTGTCATATTAGTTTTGTTCACAATCTTTTTTATCTTGTGCAAATTAACAGTCATTAGATTTATCTCTATGAGATGATCACAATGGTATATTCTATCTGTACATTTTTTAGGTCAATTTTTTTTACCTTTTTGAATAATATTAGTATTTGGATTTATCTTAATGAGATGATTGAAATTATATATTCCACTAGTACACTTTTTTCAAGGTTGAAACCCTCCTAAGGTTTGTGCATGTTTGGTCCAAGCACTCATGGATGTAGGTGTTGAATATTTTGACCTCAAGTAAAAATAGGTCAACCCCATATAGTAAGAAACTTGTATAGGGGTCTTTTAGGATGTAATATGGTGTGTCATGATCCTTTTGATGTCATTTTATATGCTATTAACCTTGGTCATATTCAAACTTAGTCCTAAGTCATTTCATGTCATTATAGGGTCCTATTTGAGCCATTAATGAGGTTAGTAAAGTTTTAATTAGTATATAAGTGTTAAAAAATATACATAAACATACCTAGTGTTAAATTATTGTTATTCTTGTTAGTACTAACTAAAAAAATTGTAGGTATTAAGTTAGATCAAGAAAATAGTTTAAAAAGAGGAGGTTTTGGCAGTTGTATGGCTTCTACAGGAGTGTGGCACATGTGGAAAGATTATAAATTATATCCTAAAATTTACTAAACTCATATTTATGTTTTATATAATTTTTAAGTCTAAAAATTCCTAAAAACCATTTCACTTCTTTATCACTCTTCTTGGCATACAAAATTTGGTCAACAAGTTTTCTCATGGTACAAGTAGTAGGAGAGGTTACATGTCAAATGATATTTTGGGGTTTTATTAAACTTAGTAAACTTATATTTCATGGTAGTAGTTAAAATATTTTTTTCCATGATTTATGAACCAATGCTAAGAAGTTAACTACCTCCTTTTTCATGCTAATACCCACACCATGCAGGTTTTCTCCTTGTTTGGGCTAGTATGTACAAACCAATGGATGCAATTGATTTTATAAGGAGTGGAAATATTTATCTCATGGTTTTTATATTTTTTTTTCATGTTTTGAGGTGAATTTATGAGCCAAACATCTCAAGTTGTAGGTTGAGTACACTAATGGAGTTACATGTATATTTCACCAAGTGGAGAGGTCCTTATTTTTATAGTGGTTTCAAATGAATGTGACATGTTGTATTTTATGATTTTTATGTCATTAAAATCAAAATCTTATTCTAATATCACTCTCAAAGGTTGATACCAATGAATTAACAATCAATAATATAGTCTTGTTTTAACATAATTAGTTCTCTACATGTATTCACCTATAGTTAGGTGAATGAAGGTTTTGAGCAAAATCATGGATATGTAACTTGAATTTTCAAGAGGTGTTTAACACACTCTTTAAGAATGAGTAATAAATATGATATATAAAGTGTCATATGATGGATTTTGATAACCAATTTATATTATATACATATTCCTGGACCATTGGTCGATAGCTACAGGTGCCCCACAGTTTGGTTAAACATGTTGGAATGAAAAATTTGACTTGTTTGAAGTAATTAAAGGTGAAGAGGAATTTGGATACTTTGAGAAGGTATATAAATTATTTTAGGCCACCAATAGGCACATTATCCATGTTACACGTTCACTATTTTTTATCCCACCTACATATATACCTATAGGTCTCCAAAGAGGTCTGAGCATTTTGAGTGCTAGAGTTTATACATGTTTTCATACCTTCATAGAAGATTGAGAAGTTTTAGAATTCCATAGAAGTCAATAGTGGATTTATTGAGTGGAAAATATACTCTAATAAGTTTCATAGTTGGATAAAATGGGTTGAGGGACTTGTTACCTAAAAAACTCCAAAAAAGAGCCTTGCCCACATTTGATACTATCACATAATAAGGTAACATGAAGTCTAAATGGGTTTGAATGTTTTCATGAGGTGATACAATCATAGGGGAAGTATGTTGAAATTATAAGTGATGGTTTTACCAAAGGATTATGATGTTATAAGTATCCCAATTCAAGACTTATTACACTATAGAATATCAGTGTTCTCTCTAGTATCTTGAATATCTAAGTGATCTCATATCCAAGGTGCTATGATAGGAGTGTATATTCATGGAAAGTGATATTGTTGGGTTAATAAAGACACTAGTGATTCAATGAAATTGGAGAGAGGTTTAATTACATGGTATTGACATATATCATCATCTATAGGTGTGCTTTGCCATCACAAAGGTCACCCATAGTCTGATTATAGGTACCTACAGTCTCATAAGATTAACGTTGGTGATTAGAAGTTTGTAAAAATAAAAATTTTCCAATTAGAGTTGGTTTTAAGAATTAAAATATATCTAATAAGGTGTAACATAAGTTCCTAAAGTTGAAATTCAATCCTCAAGACCTTTTTGCTCAAAATGGACATCTACAGTTGGATTATAGGATGATAGTGCACTAGAACATGGTGATTTAGAAGATGGCCTAGCATAGATATGATGAGAATAGGTATAAATGATTGTAATATGTTATTAATAACTTTAATAATATGTGTATTATGGTATATAATTTCTAAGACAAATGACTCACATGTAGGTATGTTATTCTCTTGAGCAAACAATATAGTCACATAACTTACCAACTAGGCCTATCCAAATGGAAGGTATGCATTGAAGGATTTGGAAAAGGTTTTGATGATGAACACATTTAAAATTACCTTAAATTTTTTAAAGTTTATTTAATGATATTTTCATTATGTGTAAATGGGGAAAGATCTAGTTTCCAAGTATACCTATAGTCTATACACCAACCTTGCACATAGTCAGTGTGAAGTCAAAGTTTGTCTTGAGAAGTTGAGGTGTAAGAGGCCTTTCAGAGATAGTAAAACCCTAAAATTTTATATATAGGGACTATAAAATCTACTCAAGTCTCTCATATACATTTTTTTCCTGAGGCAATAGGGGAGGTGCCCTTTGTTCTATCTTAGATAGAGGACACTCCTCGGGAGGTACACCCTATAGGTTTAGTAATAAAATAGTAATAAGGTGAGTTTAGAGATATGTAAACCTTGAATAATGATGAATGGAGATATGTTTAATAATAACCAACATGGAAAAAAACTCACAAGTGCTATAATCTAAATAGGGTGGACTAAACACACATAGATACAATCAAGTCCTACTAGGCCTATTACCTAAAGGGGTTATAATATGAATTATATAGCCAAATTAGCCATTAAAATAATTATATCACCATCATGGGGAGTTATAAGGTGTGTTAGAGCAATTAATTTGTAGAGACTCGCCACAGTTTGGTCAAACATGACCCTTTTCACCTCAAACTTGCATAGAATGCAAGAAAGAACTCAATAAGGCGAATTTGAAATCTCATACCTATAAAGATGTTTATAATGGGATTATAAGGAGATTATATATGTTTATAATGTTATTAAATAAGGATCTAGTGTAATTTTTTTAGGGTTTAAACGTCATAATTTTGTGAACTATCCTTAAGAGGATAAACTACTGAAACCCCTCTAAAACCCTTGTTCATGGCCCAATGGGGAATAAGTTGATATAAATTCATCCAAATGCATTATTAATACTTATAAAATTATATAAACTTTTAGAGGACTCCATAGGGCTCCTTCCCATTAGATTGACTTGTATCCTATTTGTATGGATAGGGTAAAAATGACTTTTCTTGATAGTTTTTTATGTTTTCTAGGTACAAAAAGGGTTTCAAAGGATGAGGAAAACCTTGGGAGATAAAGTGAGACATGATATATCTCCTCATGTCTATATATTAATTCATAAAATCATGTAATTACCTATGTAATAATGTTCACTTTAGCCAATCCAAACTAGCATAGTAAATGAAGAGTGATCACCAAGTGAGAAGGTGACATATCCAATTGGAAGATGTTTTAAGGTATTATTGATGGATATAAGGATAATAGTAATATTTAAAAGTTTCACACAACCATATGTATGTATTTTTTTGAGAAAATAAAGACCACCTTGGTCCCAAGTGTGAATAATGAGTGGAAGAAGGTGATTATGACTAAAAATAGTGAGAACACTTATCTAGAAGAATATTGATGATTGGGGGCATATCCAATGAATTTTAGAGAATTTTTATAACCCTTAATAAATATTTAAATTATTTTATAGGTTAATTGTCTACTTTTGGGTGCTCAAAGATGGCCAAATGATGAAGGTAGTTTCCAAACATGCAGTTGAAGAGACCTATGCTAGAATTGAAGAGTTTCATGACTTGGAAGGGAATTTGTCAAGAGATAAATTGTATTTTATATCTCATGCTTAATTAATATATATATATTTAACTCTATAAATTGATTTACATTTGTTCTTGTGACTCTTGATCTTCATTCTTCTCTCTCCTTTCTCATACTCTATAATTACTAGCCATTTTGGGTCTTATATCTAATTCTACACCATGTATGGCGAAACTCTAATACTTTGATGTTTTAATTTAACTTTAAATAATATATTAAATATTTATTTGATTTAATAAACATATTTTATAAGTGTGATAAGTAATGAATGGTGAGGTCTAGTGATAAGCTTTTATCCTTACTTCTCCTTATCCTTTCATGTCTAGTGCAAAATGTTCTCATTATAATAGGTCATATGGAGTGTAGTTAGTTTTTTTGGCACCCTTAAAGTTTGAAAGTGTTATTAGAGTCTTAAATAAAACCACTTTTCCACTTACCTTATGTTTTCTCATGCATATCACCTCCATATTAAAATACTAATGTTAGAACATCTTAGGACTTTGAAGCTAGTGTTGTAGGTCTTATTTCTTTGTGAAATAAGTATGATGATATTATGGAAATAATTATGGTGTATCAACCCATTATATTAGTTTCATTTCCTAAATTTTTTCCCCCTATTCTCACAAGAAATCTACTAATGGAGGTGATAATCACTTAAAGTCAAATTTAGCGAGCTAGATCTTAAACCTAGAGGTCTACCTCTATGATAAGCAACCCACATGCCTAGATGTATTAGTATATTTTAAAAATCTTAAAGTAGGCTTTAAAAAACTCCTATAAGGTGAAATATTTGGTAAAAATAGTTCTGGTATGCTCAGTGAGAACATTGTACAAAATACAACTTGTTAAGGTGAATGTGTGTCTTGACAACATCAGCTGCATATTAGTGTGCTTCTTAGAATTTAGTGACTCCATTAAAGCTAAAAATATGGTTTTAGACCATTTTTTTTCATATATTTTTTCTCATACTTCATGGTATTTTCTAGGTCATCTTCTAGTATATTTTTTAATCCCATTAATCCACCTCTTCAACCTAAACTTCCTCTTGAAGTTCAATACTCTCAACCTATTTTGCCCTTTGAAGAAAAAGAGGACTTTTCTATCTAGGAGGATCAAGAGATTAAGGAATATATTGAATAAAAATGGCTAGGCAACATGCCTTCCCAACCTTTAATACTAAAAGTCCAATTCATCTTGAAGCCTATGATGACATTCTCCTTAATTCTATAAAGAGTATTCTTACATTAAATGGTGAAGACCATGTCACTCCTAGTGAGAACATCAGATATAAATCTAATTTTTTTATTTTCCATAATGTCACTGAGGTCAATATTTCCATTAGACTCCTTTCCATGTCCCTTAGAGGGAAATAACTTGATTGGTAATGGACTTTTCCTAGTGGTTGCATCAAAACATGGAATGACTTTGGAGTTTTTCAAGCTTCAAGGTTTGAGGATAGGAGTGTACACACTTCACTCATACATCAACTCAATGTGATCCAAAATCTCCCAAGGAAATAATGCATGATTTAAGTGAGAGGTTTTAAAATATTTTTCATAGGTTGCTTCTTCCTATGAGAACACATGTTAGCTTTGTTTATCCTACAAATTGAGGACCATTGGTATTGATATTGCCATCATGATACAATCCATGGGTGGCTTCACTCTTCAAAAAGCATATGAGCTTACCATTAGAGCTGAGAATGGCCTCATTCAAGTAGGAAAATTGCCTCCAAAAGTGTATATTCCTCTAATATCTAATGTTCCTACTAATGCTCCAAATGTTTCCCAAGTTCTAAGTGTAAACACCAAGCCTAAAACTACTCCTAAAAAGGTAGAAGATAATATTTATTGGAGGGAAGGATAACAAGCCTTAGAGGCTTAAACTAGGCAATCTGATCTACATCATGGTGTGAATCAAAACCTCTACCCCTATCATCATCAATATGGTCAATAATATGGGTGAGGGAGAGGACAATGGTAGACTAACTTAAATATGTCTATCAATGTGTATAATCCTAATTTCACCTCCAACACAAGAGAAATGGTATTGATGAATAACAATTTGATCTAAGGAGAAGAGTGGAAACAAGGCCAATTCATGGATGTTAATGAAGGTGGAGAATAATTTTTAATTTTTCAAGGAGTCACTCCTCTACTATTAATAGAATATAAAGTCTTAATGCAAGTAAGTTAAGGCTGTAAACCTCAAAGAGAAAGCTTTACTAGCTTTTTAGTTGAAGACATTTATGTGTTTAACTAAGGAAATTCTATTACAAATAATATAATAGCTAATATAAATGCTCTAGGGGATTGTAATGGTGTGCTTACAAGTTATCTAATCCTCCTACAAGGTAGAAAGACATTATTACAAGCATGGCAGTCCCTAACACTCCTACACCTCTTCCAAGTCAAAATATTGGAAGGTCTATTCAAAATTATTTAATTACTCAAGTTCTATGCACTTAATTACGTCCAAGGACTCAAGAGAAAGTAAATACTTCTACCCTAAACATAGTATATTCATTGAAGAGTGCTAAGTGTATACACATAATATTTTCAAACTTTTATCAAATATTAATGTTTTCTATCTTGTA
Organism: Torreya grandis; assembly: GCA_037957365.1. Lineage (NCBI taxonomy): Eukaryota > Viridiplantae > Streptophyta > Pinopsida > Cupressales > Taxaceae > Torreya > Torreya grandis. The sequence continues at coordinate 407,200 of JARHVA010001661.1, read as the reverse complement.
GGAACCCATTGAGACTCAATCTCTCATAGTGCATGCCCTAAGGGATGCACTAGGAAAGGGGTGGGTAGACCATTGGTTCTTCACAAGATTGATGTCCATTATTTCCATTTATTACCAATCTAACTATCTCTTAAAAACATTCCCTAATCAATTAATCCTCTTTTTCACACTCCAATCATTTTACACCTTTCATACCTCTTTTCCTGACCTAAATCCTCTTTTTAATGTTTACATTACTAGGTCAACTAGGTTGATGTTTTACTCTTATGGGTAAAATTCATTTAGATTCTAGGTCAGCTCTTGGATGACCTAGCCTATGACCTAGTGAATTTTTTTCCATAATAGTACTAGATCAAGTAGGTCAACCCTATTGGACATTTTTTTTTGGAAAGACTTAAGGTTAAATCCATATATATATATATACAAGTTCATTTCATAATTATTTATAAAAAAATGAACAAGATTTATTTTTCACTTTTTCTTCTTTATAATTTGCTCTTCCGCCATTCTACTTGAGGAGTCTTAGCTTAGGGTTTCTACATTGAGAATCTAGTCTCATGGAGAAGTCTTGGATGATTTGGACTTTCTTAGTGATCCTTATAAATCATAAAAACCTATTGTGAAGCCCCTGTTGCCATGGGAGAGATTGAGTCTTGATGGATTCATCTTTCAGGTAAATATTCTCTAACTTTGTTCCTCTCTTTAGTAAATAAAAGTAGCATATGTATTGGCTTCAAATAATATTACTCTACTTCTCCATGAATTAGGGTCTTAATCATACACAACATAATTGAGATTCTCCTATCAATGTTTGTTTGTTTACTAACCCACATGTTGTGCCACAAGCTTTGGTGAGCATTAAATTAGATTTCTTTGCTTTACTTGTTATTAGTTTAGTGAATATGAAAACATAGGGCTTAATTAAGGTTATTGCATGATTGTACTTGACTGGAGGCTTTAGAACCTTCCCTAATATTATTTATTATGATAAGATATCCCTTAATTAGGTCTCATATATATCCATATTGGTCACATTCCCAATTATCTAATATATCTCAAATCAGAAGTGTAGTTATGATATATCTTATCCAAGTTAAGATTGATTTATAAAAATGATGCATTTTTTATTACATACATTCTGGTGAACCTGATGTGAATCTAACCCTTTCAAGTTTTCTTTAACATTTATATTTATTTTATCATTTTATTTATTATTTTTATATATTTTTGATGCTAGGTTGATAGGCTTGGTATAGTTTCTATCTTATACACATAGGTTTTAAAACATAATCACATCAAAATGAATCTATTCTATTTGTACATGTCTTCATCAGATATAGGATACTGGGTCAAATAGGTTAACCCAGTACTAGCTTTCACTCCTATATAAGATACTAGGTCAACCCTATAAATATAGTACACTTCTAGACTTCCAAAAAACATACTAGGTTGACACTACTAGTAAATTAATCTCCATAAGCTTCAACAAATAGGAAATTATAGGACTAGGTTGACCTAATTGAACAATTGGAAAAAATTTCAAGTAAAAATGAAGGCACTTCAATAATAATCTCACTTTCCTATCCATATTCCAACCCACCAAGGTTCCTTTCTCTCTTTCTCTTTCATTTTTTTATTCATTACAATTTTGTTTTTCACAATTTTCAATCTTTAAAACTACCCTTATACAAAAAATTAGGTCAACCTAGTTCTTTATTATGTCTTCTATCTACAAGACTAGGTCGACACTATTGACATAGTTCTTAATAAACCCTTACTTTAGTAGCATCATAGTGACACTATCGACTCTATATTGTAATGTCTACATAGATTTTCATCTAAACCAACACTATATTATGTTTAAAAGTTATAATTAAAACTTATATTTCAATAATTACTTCACACTTTCACTTTTAGTTGCTTGCACTTTTAGAATATATCACATATTATAATTAGGTGGTTTTTCATTATACTATTTAGTTGCACTATTTTTCTCTTTCTTGCACACACTACCAAATCACATAATCTTAAAACACATTTAAATAATTATCTACCCAAGGCCTACCTATTTGGATTTCATCACCAAGGGGGAAACCAACTTGGTTTTTTGACCAAGTATAAACATGTGGTTAATGGTATATATTAACAAATCCCCTGACACCCTTATCATTGTAGTGTATGAAGTGAGGGTGTAGGTCCCAATACCAAGTTAGTATCATTACCAACACATATCCCTTTAAACCTGAATGTCTTGAAACCATCCATATATTGCTTTCTTGTTCCTTAATTTTAGACAACTTCTTATCACTCTTAAAATCATACTCTAATAATCTAATAACATTCAAGATAACCATATAGTTAGCATTTAATTTTCAAGTTGATTGCTTGCTCTTTGCTCAATTATATGTTTTATTGCAAAAAATTGCATTGACTAATGTTGGTCCAAGGTTTTATGCTATGTGTCTTAATTGGATCATCCTAACTAACCTAATTGATTATGTGTTTCTTTTCATTTATTTATATCAAAATTACTTTTAAAAAAATCTTATTTTAATATATTGTCATTATGTTCAACATAGTCTCTTACATGGTATCTATTTTCCCTGCCTATATTACTAAGTTGACCTTGTCGACACAATATTCTTTTCTACCTCCCAAGATATAGTACTAAGTTATCTTTGTTGATTATGTATCCTTATCTTCTTATTTTCTATCCCAGGTTACATTACTAGGTTGAACCTATCAACTATGTATCCCTATTTTCTCAATGTATAGACCTTGTTTTTAGTACTAGGTCAACCCAATCAGCTCTGTACTCTTATCAATATCTATTTTCCCTAGTTTATAATACTAGGTCAACCTAGTCAACTCTATACTCTTATTATTATCCTATATGTCTAACTTAGTTCTTTGTATATCCAACTTAGTTATTTATCTTTGTCTTTTATTCTTCTTATTTAGCATCCTCTTTCTTTCTTTAAGTATCATATCCCCTATCCAAATATTCTTGGATAACCTAAATCCATTTAGAAACTATATGGTGTGTTCTTTCCTTCTTATCTTTTCTTATCTTGTCTTCCTATTTTTAGCTTGTGGGATATATTGTGATGCCCAACCACACATTAGTATTTAGATAATCTTACGATGCCCACCCACATATCATTTCATACTTTGGGGAAGCTTCGGATGCCCATCCTTACATCCACTTACCCTTTGGAGAATCTTATGATGCCCACTCTTATTCTCCATTACATGATACCAAACTAATTCAACTTCAAGAAACTTTTTGAGACACAATCTTGTCTCTCACATGTTCATCTTTGATCTAGATGTTAATGTATAATCCTTCCCTTCTTTTCATGCATTCTATATGCTATCTATCTAACACTTATTGTAGGATACTTACATAGGTCTCACCCTCTTTAATAGTTTTCCAATTTCACAAACCTTAGTACTTTTTTGGTCTTTTAGTTTCCCTTTCTCTCATGAGTTATATTATAAAATTGTGGATAGGACCCAATATTCCTCATGATGTACTATATTATTATTTGTTTCTCATACTTTTTACACACTTTTTAGCACCCTCGTGGGTTTTTATTTTGTAAGTTTCATTGTAAGACCATGGATAGGACCTAGCCTTGCTTACAAGTACCATATTTTCTTATCCTATTTATTTTTCCAATATTTTTTGTCACCCTTATGGGTTTATATTTATGAGTTGTATTATAAGACCATGGATAAGATGTGGCCTTCCTCATAAAATCACCATCTTGTTATTCATTTTCTAGAATGTGTTTTGCAATGGTTATAAGTTATTGATCATTTTAGATTTTGCTTATTTTGATAGATTTAATTTGTATAATAATATATGTTAGCATGTTTTCCTCCATTTCCATCATTATTATGATTAGGAATCACACTTTTATGTCATTGTATCCCCTTTTCACCCTTTTTCCCAATTTTTATGATTTGAAGTCATTCAAATTGTTTCATGTTTCATTCCTCTTGATTTCCTTTCCTTTCACTCCACATTGGATAAACAAAGGTCAAGTCAAGATATCAATTTTATTTCACCTAAATTTATGAGACTCTTAAACACCATGATCTTTGAATTTATCTCTCTTAGAAACCAAGTCCCAAGTATTTAAATGAAATTCATCTTTAGCACCCATGTTTGGTTTTCTAAATCCATATAGAGGAGGAATAGAAAAATACATAAATAAATTTAAAATCCAAATCATTTGAAACAAAAAGTAATGATATACAAAATGCAACATACAAATCTCAAAAGTTAATACCATACCAAAAGACATTATTACAAGCACATCTCCTATCTCCAATTGAAGTTCAGACTCTATAGTTGGCCTCACAATAAAACTGAGGTCCATTGAGGTGTGGTAGGATATTACATTGGAATAAGATAATTAAATAAAATCTATGTTGCTATCTACTCTCTCATGCAAGTATCCAATCTTCATAATAGACTGATGACTTTATAAGGGGTCTTGAGGAAGGGGGAACATGTTGTGGGATGGTAGTTCCATTTTAATTTTCATGCATATAGATTTCATGGGATGACATGCATACTTCATTTAATGACCTAAGACTTATGTGGCTAGGAGAAGTTATTTAGAGTCATTAAGGTTGAAATTCCTCTTATATTTGCAAACCTAATTTGAGTGTCTTGACTTCAAAAAAGAGTTCCTCTACCTTGGTTTTTCCTTCATTTTCCCCTCAACCCATTTCATTTCCCCCTTGATAGGCAAATTATGATTCCAAATATATTTTCCCTCTTCTCTACTCCCTTCTTATTCACATCTTAAAAACATGCTAGCACTACTTTGTTTCAATTTTATCTATCTTTATATCAAAACAACATGTTTGAGAAATTATGGATTACTTTATTTACACCATGGCTCTACATTTATAGACATGTTTGGTTTTATTTTACCATTTTTTATTTTTTTACTACCCTTTTTATGGACACCTATATCAATTTATACTTTCATTTACTTTTTCCATTTTTGAGTGAGGTTGGTTTGTTACATCTCACTCACTAATGTTGTTTTCCTTTTTATGCACCTTTTTTTCATTAATGTTTGAGTAAGGATTGTTACTTCTTACTCATCAATGTTATTTTACCATTTTTTTCTTTTCCATATTTTTTTAAGTAAGTATTTTTAATTCCTTTACATCAACGTTTGATTACCATCCTTTTTGACATGTATCCTTGATTTGACTTGGTAATTTTTCCTTTCTTAATTAAGTTTACTTGTTTGAGTTTTTTAGTATTTAATAGCCTTAGATTTTTGGTTACCCAGTTTAATCTAAATTTTTGACTTGGTCATTTGGTCTAACATAACACTTTTCACCCTAGCTTTCCAAATTTATAAGTACATCTCATCCACATAACATTTCTTTGTTTCTACTCTTTAATTTTGTATTTTTTGGGTTTATCAAAAGTAGTCTCTATGCCCTCCATAATCAAAACTATAAACCCAAAAAACAACAATCTAGTGATAAATGTAATTCAAAGTACACATACATTTACTTTTTATTTATTTCCCTTTTAGTAATTTTTATTTGCAATATTTTTTCTTTAAAATATGACTACTTTTTTTAGCCTCAGCATTGTGTGTTACTATGTTCTTTCTCAAAGCACCATATCCTATTACACCTTAGTGATATGTGATGAGATTTGAGTGAGGCATATGTATACACAAAATATTTTCAATTTTTTATTAAATACTGACACTTTATATCTTTTAAGAACCCACCAAGACTCCATCTCTCTGAGTACACACCCTAAGGGGTGCACCATGAAATGGGTGAGAAGACCATTAGTGCATCATAGGATTTTTGTCCCTTATTACCATTTATTACTAATCCAACTAGATCCTAAAAACATTACCTAAGACATTACTCCTCTTTTTCACATTATTTCAATCATTTATGACCTTTTATCCCTCTTTTCCTCACCTAAAGCTTCTTTTGAATATTTATAGTACTAGGTTGACTAGGTCAACCCTAAATTTTTTTGGGTAAAATTCATTTAGGGTCTAGGTTAGACTTTGGTCAACCTAGACTTTGACCTAGTGAATTTTTGTCCATAATAGTACTAGGTCGATTAGGTTGACACTATTGGCCAATTTTTTTAGAAGGGCTTAAGGTTAAATTTGCCTATATATACAAGTTCATTTCATCATTAGTTATAGAAAAATTAATAAGATTTATTATTCACTTGTGCTTATTTATAATCTATTCTTCCACCATTTTACTTGAGGAGTCTTAGCTAAGGGTTTCTACTTAGAGAATCTAGTCTTGTGAAGAAGTCTTAGATGCTTCAGTTTTTCTTAGTGGTCCTTAGAAAACACAATAACCTCTTGTAAAGCCCCTTTGGCTAAGGGAGAGATTGAGTCTTGATGAGTTCATCTTTCAATTAAGTATTCTTTAACTTTGTTCATCTCTTTAGTAGATAGAAGTAGAATAAGTATTGTCTTTGAATAATATTACTCTTATTCTCCATGTGTTAAGGTCTATTAGAAGAGGTTCTTGATACAAAAAAATGCTAAAGATGAAGATAACTAAGTATTATTCAAGTGTGTTGGATAGTGTAGGGAGTTTATATGTAAAAAGGAAGATAGAAACATAATAAATATATATTTTAGTGCATTTAATATGAATTAGTATTAATTGATATTTTAGTAATCATTCATAGAGAAAATGAGATAATTTAGATAGGATTAAACCATATATTAAACATGATTTCACACACAAGGAATAAAATAATAAATTTATTACGTAACCATAACCAAAATAGACTATTTGATCTCAACAAAAGTTCATCCTCTTATTCATACATACATACATATATATAGTCATTTAGAGTCCCTATCTATTCACATTCTTCTCATATTATAGCACCAAAAGAGGAGACTATTTATTTTTTATCCTTTTACAAGTTGTGAAGGATAGGAAAAAATACATATAGCCAATAATTACTTACATAATGCAAAAATATCCTAATAATATCTTACGTAACTTTATTTATTCATTTTCTTCTCCCAATGCTTTCTCAAACATAAAATGTTGTCTTATCTTGAGATAACATCACATGATCATATGATGGTGCACTCAAGGTAGAATATGAATAAATGGGTAGAATAGTGAGAGTTATAATAATGGCTCAAAGCATCATTTCCACTTTTTACCTGTTACACACTACTTAGCCACCCTTTTGGGTTTCCAACTAAATAACGTACCAACCTACTACCCTTTCAAATTTTTAATAAGTTGTAATAACTAGATGGCCACCCTTTATGGGTGTTCAACCATCTTGGCCTTGCTTATCACACTAATAATTCCCAATGCAAAAATTATTTAAAAACTTTACAAACTTACACCTTTTTTAATACTTAACTGGAGGGAGGTGGTATTGTTATGGAAGAGGACTAGTTAGTAGGATCATTGGCGCCAAACTATACATCTGTGCCCTACATAATTTCTTATTTGATCTTAAATGGTAGATTATAGACTAAAATGTTTATAAATTGGTTCACCTCACTACAAAAGGTACCTAGGTCACTTTTATAAGTATACCAGTCGATCATCACCTCTTAAACTATGTGGAATAATATGTACATTGGCGCATGATATCTAATGAGTTATTTTAGGTTTGAATCATCAATGGTGCTCATGGATACTTTTTTGTTATTGACCCTCATATATATTTTACTACTTAGATGCTCTAACTTTTCTGCATGGCATTCAACCTAGAGACTTGTAAATGAACTATGCCATGATTCATGCTTCCATTCAATGAGTCAATCATGCATGTTGTCTCTGGTAACAAATGACTCTTAAAGGGCAAGGTTATTTTCATCTATTGATATATTCTAACTATTGATGGTCATCTTTTCCATTTTAGCTATGGTGAAATTTTTACTAGAGCTAGCAAGAGAGTTGTCAAGTTATTACTTCTAGTCCAAAAGACTTCATGTGACCTAATGGGTTTAGAGGGTTGTAATATCAACCATGATTTGATACTCATCCATTAGATTAATCAAATAAATGGCCTTAATCTTCATACATAAGCATAATGTCCTAAATATACAAAGTTACTAGGAATGCACCAATCCTTTATGATATCAATAACTAACATCTTGAGCCTACATAGGTTGGATATCACTTGGTCCCTAATTACTTGAGAGGCCAAATAATGGTAGGTGTCTTCAATCATCTTCACTAATTCATGAAGGTGAGACTTAAGTTCCACATTATCTACCTTTAACTGATCCCATTCTTACTCCAAGGAGGTGGCCTTTTGTGTGATGGACTCCTAAAAAACTATGACACCCTCTAATTATTTATTCAAAGGCAACCTAGAGACATCAAGTGAAGCCTCTTGCTTGACTAAGAGTATGACCAATGTGCTTGCATATGCTATAGGGTCTAATCATGGCATGGTGGCTAATGGGAGTGATGAGTTAGTTCACCTACTAGTTATTATGAGAATGCCCTATATCTAGACACTTCTTAGTGGAAACTATGGATTTTGTGATCTTGACTGCATGGTTTCTGGTGCTTGTTAATGTATTGTGGCCTCTACTACTAGTTTACTTTACTACATAACATATTTATCCATATTTCTTTTGGATTTGTCCTCCTCTTATTTCTTCTTATTATCTTCTTCTTCTTCCTTCTTTTTCTCATCTTCTTCCTCTTGATTTATTTTCTCTTCCTCTTCTTTCTTCTTCTTCCTCTTTCTATTTCTTCTTTTTCTATTCTTATTCCTTATTTTTATCATCTTGTGTGTTTTTGGCAGCAACAACCACTTCTTGTGCCTATTTGGTAATCTCCTTGGCCTTTTTAATGTCTACCTATACATCCTTGGCCTTTTATGTGGCCTAACCTTATTTGAATTGCTATGTTGCATGTTTTTGTACACTTCTTTATTTCACTTATTTTCTTCCTTTTTAACTTGGAATTCAATTGCACAAGTGGCTTCTTCCCTAGTATCTTATTTATCATATTTTACTAGATACTACAGTGAAATTTATTCAACTTATTGAGATTGTAGAGATGGTGGTGAATTAGTTGGTTGCACCTTTGTTTTTGGAACCTATGCCTTCCTTCTCCCTATTATGACCAATCTACATCTAGGTGGTGGTGCAATAGGTTTAGGGGTAGGTTATGCTTCCTACATAATGATTGGTCATCCAAACATGTACTCCTCCAAGTTAGGGGAGAGCCTATCCTCCCATCTTATTTTTGGCCTACACATAAGTTATTCAAGTGGGATCTCCAAGAGAGTTTTAAAGATGTCTTCAGTGAATGTTGGTGTAAGTTATAGCTAGAAGGAGTCCATTCTACAGTGGAGTTTTTTTTTCTTCTTCTCAAATTATATCAATGATGATGGAAGGTGGATAGGATGGGAGGTCCACCCATAACTCTAGGAGAGCCTATTTTCACACTTGAACCATGTGCACCTCCTTCCAAATGAAGAAATATTTTTTCTTCCTCCTTCTCATAGTAGTCTCTAGCCATATCTACCATCATGACCTAGTAGACTTCCTACTTATTTATACCCAACTACATGAGGTTTTAGGAGATCACTATTTATCTCACCTTAGGATCATCCTTCCAAGTCATAGTACTATGTGTCATGCACTTTTGGGGAGGGGATTCCAAGTGAGGGTTTACTTTGTGATTTCCCTTCTACTACTATGATTTGGTTTCTAGCTCTAGTTATTGTGTGGTAGGAACATCTGCACCAAGTTGTATGGCTTGAAAGGGGGTCACATGTGTAGTTATTAATTATTTTTATTATTCCACTTGATCTTGCATGATATCCATTATCATGAATAAGGGGAGTGATTGGAAGGGTGACCATGGTAGATCATGAATAGTGATGAATACAACCTTTAGTAGTAAAGTAATGGATGCATGTTGACACAGTTAGTATATCACATTAGGTGGTGTTTAGGGATGTGTTGAAATGAGGTTGAGGCATTCCTCCCACTAAACTTTGAATTTTCATTCATGTGTGAGGGCTCCATGTTCCTATGTCTAGATGATATTATGGAACTGATACACTAGCCAATAGTATGTGTCTAGATGCGCTTCTCCCTCTAATGATTTACACTATGTGAAGTAAATCATGAAGAATAGGAACTGATATTGAAATTTCTTCTTAGGAGTGGTACATCACTTCTTAATGATTTTGAGTAACTACTAGATGAAGTACTCTAACCAACTAAATTATTCATTCTAGTGGATCATATTGTGAGTAATATCTATGATGCCCTTGGGTATTTAATTATTAGACTTGGTCATCTACCAATATTTTTTGGTGATACATTACATGAGGATATGCAATGGATCATCTAGAATTTCATTAATGGGGACCCCTCAATTTCCCTACACATATAGATCCAAAAATTCTTGTAGAATGGAAGGCATTTTCATCTTGTATGGGAGCAAAGAATCTCCCTACACATGCATGCCCAAATCTCAAGCCATTATTTATGTGTCAATTATAATAGTATCATCTAGACCTAAATATAGTTTTCCCTCATTATATCACCCAATCAATACTTGAATAATCTCCCCTAGATCACCAAAGGTAGGCATAAGTAGTAGGTGCTCAATGTTTGTATTCTAGAATCAGTGGCGAGATATGAGGGTGAGTGGTTACATAACATTAATAGGATTAGGGTAGAAAATATTATATGCAACTTGGTAGAGGTATTCAAATGGATATTGGTCACTGTACTTGGTTTTTTCGAGCACCATATTGACACCCATGGCTTCTTTTTATGCATTAGTGAGAGACATGTTTAGCTGTGAAATATACATAGTTACATGAAGGTCAAAATTGAAATTATTTATATTCTCTATGTAAGAAAATATGTTAGTTATTGATAGTTATATCTCATGAAAAATATGCTCAAAGATGAAATAATTACTTGGTATTTAAACTTGGATTTTATGGAATATGTACCTATTGGGGTCTGAATCAAAACCACACTTAATTGTCCACTCATCTTGAATGTAATGGTGGATGTGGAAAATCAATATCTAATCTATCCATTAAAGTAGTTAGTCATTAGTAAATGTTTGGAGTTATGATCTTTGGTGTTCATACAAGGGTACGAGCAGCTGAGGTTAATAAGTCACCAATTTTTTAAGATTTTATTCATCGACCCTTGGATCTAGCATTTAATTCTAGTGGATGGCCATTATCTAATGGATATCTTGTTGATGTGACATTTCTATACCTTTTTTGGACTTAATATTTTTTAGTCACTCCTCTTTGACTTTTTTGATAGCACATATAGATCCTCCTTTACATGTTTGATACATGCAATGCTTGGTAGTTTTAATTCATAACTTTTATTATCGATATCATCTACTAACAAATAAAACAGAAAAGAAACACATGAAAAATAGGGAAATACTAATCTAGACGGTTCTAGTCAACACCCAATCAGTTTGTAGAATCAGATCAATTGACTATTAGTGGTAGGGCTTAAGCCTACAACCATTTACCTGACCTAGTAATATGGTTCCATGAAGATATCTTAAAACCATATTTCCTTGTTACATTAGGTCATGTATAATGTAGGTCCCTTTCCATCATATTTTTAAATTTCTTGGGAATGCTCTAAAATGACTATCATACAATAAGACTTGTTGATCTTTATAAAATTCTTTTTGGTGTATGTTCTTATCAAATCATTATTTCTAGATCTACTTGTGCACTTCCTACATCTAGGCTACTCTGCCTCTAAACTCATCCATTTTATTTAGTTTAAGGAGTTAGTTAGTAAGAGAATCATGATCTCCAAGTCATATAACCATGGCAATGCGTATGTTGGGTACTAAGTATTCCATTGACATGACTGCTTTTAGACCATATACTAATAGAATGGCATAAATCTTGTAGACCTTTTGTAATGTGTGTGATACGCCCATAAGATCTTAGGAATGCGATCTTCCTAGTCATCTTACTTGACATCATATATTTTTGTCAACATTTTACCTAGTATTTTGTTAGATGCTTCAGCATGGCCATTGGCCCATAGATTATATGCAGTGATTTTGTGATGAGAGATCATAAATTCTTCAGTTATAGCCTTGATAGTATAGTTTATAAAGTGTATTCCTCTATGTTTGACTAATTGTATAGGGATTCTAAACCTTATAATGATGTTTTCATATACAAAATTTTCTACATCTTTTACACTGTAGTTACATGTTGTAGCAACTTCAACCCACTTAGTAAAATAATCTGTCATAGTGATGATATATCTTGCCATTTTGCACTTGTTTGATGGGTTTATAGGTCTAAAAAAATAAATTCCCCATTATTCAAAAGGATTATTAGTTAATATATATTGTAAAGGCATCTCATCTTTTTATAGTAGTTTACCCATACATTGGAAAACATCATAATGGTGCACAACTCTATGTGCATCTTAGAACAAATTTAGCCACCATAATCCACTATGTAGCATCTTTCTCAATATAGCTTCTCCAAAAAAATGTCATATTATGACTCCTTGATGAGTTTCCTCCAAGATTTGAGGTCATTCATGTTCTATAACAACCATATGTAAAACTTCATCCTTCACCAAATGATACAAAAGCCTATTAATGATAGAATATGATAGTGCTCTAGTCATAAACTATTTTTTATCATGTTATTAATAGTGTGTAGGGAAGACTCCTATTTCGAGGAAGTTGGAAATGGCTTCTAAATTCTCAAGAATCACAGAGACACAAACAATATGAGCATTGAGAGAGTCTTCTTGTAATTATTAATGTCTCTTCACTATTTGGTATGCAGATGAAATGGTCTGGTCCTAGATTCTCTCTTCTTGGCTTTAAATTTATGTAAAATTGAAACTCTTAAAACAAAATCAACCATTGAGAGATGCATCCTCCTAGAATTATATTTTTTACAAGGTATTATAAGGATTGATGATCATTGAAGAATTCAAATGGTGTTGCAAGTAGATAATGCCAAAATTTCTAAAGTACAAACATGATGACCAATGCTTCTCACTCAGTGGTTGTGTAGTTTTTCTTTATGTCAAATAGTTTTTTGATAGAAAAATTAATAGGATGGTCAAGTCCACCATCCCTTGGTTGTACAATTACAACACCAACTATGATTCTTGGAGCATCTAAATGTACATGAAAAGGCTTTCTCTAGTCTATAAAAACAAGTATGGGTGTAGTAACCAATCTTTGCTTCAAATCGATAAAGACTACTTGACATTTTTAAGTCCAAACAAACTTCACATTCTTAAAAAGTAAAGATTCTAATGGAAATGAAATAGTTACGTAGCCCTTGATAAACTTGTGATAGTAGCCTGTGTGTCCCAAAAAAGAATTAACATTGATGGAACTAATAGGTGGAGGCATACTCAAAATTATTGTTATTTTTGCCTAATCTAGTAGAATACATTCATTTCATACTGCATGTCCATGTAAAACACCAAAGGGTGTGAAAAATAAACATTTATTCAAATTCAAAGTGATATACAAAGCTTATCATCATTTCAATATTATATGTAACTTAGAAAAATGTTCTTTGAATAAGGAAAAGACTATCCAATCATCAAGGTAAACTTTTAGGAAGTCATGAATGAAATCTTTGAATACAATCACTACTGCATGAGATAACACCATAGGTACATCTTAAGGCCAAAAGGCATGACCTTATACACAAAATAACCCCATTTCATTGCAAATTATATTTTTTGTCTACCTTCTTCTTCAATCAATATTTGATGATATCCACTAAAACCATCCATAAAAGAATAAACTTCATGTCCTATGATAAAATCCAACACTTCATTTGTAAAAGGAATTAGGAATGGATCATTGACATAGGCATCATTAAAAATGTGGTAATCCCCACATACTCACATTTCTCCTATTTTTTAAGGTTGGACTACCATAGGTATTACCCAATCTACCTTTTCTAATGGATAGATGATTCTTGCATTCTATCCAATTAAACCTTTACTTTCTGCTTGATATTTAGATTGAACATGTATGGATGCTTTTTTGTAGGTGATGTGTACTCCTTTAGTTAAATTTTAATCTCACCAAGAGATGGGTTAACACCTTGCACCTCTGATAATTTTGTGGGAAAAACATCTTGGTAATCCCTTTGAATTTGTAACTTTTTAGAGACCTCAGCTTCCATCCAATAGTTATTGATGTTTGCCAATTTTAGGACCTCCTTTATCCCAATTTTTATGACATGATTTTTAAGGGGTTGTTTATAAATTTCATGTTTTTATTCATCAACAAATTATTGTATCCTCCATTACCCTTTCTTTTTGGTAATTTGGATACTGCACAACTTATCTTCTTTAGTGGGTTTTTCACCAATGTTTTTGAGTGACTCTATAGGTTACTCAAGCTCAAATAAGTCATTAAAATCTAGGTCACCATCAAAATCTAAATCCTCAATGTCTTATACCTCATCTTGTATGTGGTGACGTGGTTGCATCAAAGCTTGTTATTCATTCTTAGAAGATTTGTACCTTTGTAATACCTCATTAAGTTCATAGGCTACATTTTTCTATGTAGTGGATTTGATTATGGTGCTCAAGTCTTCTATGCACCCATGGTATAAAAAGTACTTAAGTTTATATAGTTCATTATGAACTAGAGGATTTTAATATTCAAACACAAAAGGTTGTATAAAATCACTTTACACTTATTCCCTCTTATTGGTTTCCCTTCTGTAGTCTTGATGCATATACCATGTTGTTGGTAATGGAGCAACTGTATAGTGGAAAATGTGAACCCAATATTTTGGTACCACACATTCCTCACTCTAGGCTTCAACACATTTATGTATATGAATTTTGGTGAACTCACCTTCTTGAAATAATGACCAATTAGTGTGGATGAATTATGTAAACTAGAATCTAATGATCATGATCTCGAAGGCATCATCCCACTCAAGCTAGTTGTTTTGATGAGTTGCCCACCATGTCATAGCAACTCCTTTTAGGGCATAATTTAGAGTACTAAAATGATGGTTGATGGTTATTATATGAACTTGAAATCATATAATGAATTCATTGATGTCCTCTATTGTATAGTATATAAGAATTTATTGCTCATACATAAATACCATTTGCATCAATCAAAGTTCATGGTCACCTTGAGCCCAATTGGGGAGGTGGGTATCTGAATCACCACTAATAGATGAATTTGTTTCCCATGGAAATGTACCTTCCCTTATTAGATTTATGTATTCCTACATGTGATTGACAACTTGATAAAATAAATCAAATTCTAACTGAGTAGGAAATTTTTTAGACATAGATGTGCACTCTTCAATGACAAACTAGTTTTACTACCGATTATGTAACTACTAGTTTGGGCCTCCATTATTTTGATGTCTCTAGTTGATGAGTGAGAAATGATTGTACCTATGGTTTAGTATAATGGTATAAAAAGTTACATTAAATTATGTGAAAATATTTTGGGTTTTCCTCATAATTCACCTTCATCCAACTAGTTTCTTACACCTTCATCCAACTAGTTTCTTACATAGCATATGGAGAGTCTGATTCAGCTATAATTATGTAAGGATTGTGCACTCTATTGATAGTAATGATAACTACTTTATCACCTTGATGTGCTTTAAGCTGATTGTGGATTATACTAATAGTCATTTGACCATCATATGCCCTCTTCTTACCTATCAATATAGGGTAATGTGTTGTGGTTTTCATGTCAATGACTTGAAATTAACCCCATAGAGCTAAGTTTACAACTTTGATCTTGATATCTTATAGTCTACCAATAGGCTTAACCTTCCCATAATCAACTAGACTCAAAGTTACTAGAATGTAGCTTAGAACTAGTTATCCAATATCTTCCCATGTAGATCTAAGAATCATATTAACTATGTTACCAAAATCAAAGATAGAATTTTAAATATCATAACTAGTAACCACAATATCAATTCATGCATCAACATCCTAAGGCTTCTTCCTCTTGACATACTGATCCATAAATCCAAGTTATAAAAACATTTACAATTTGCTTGGATCAGAGTTATAATAAAATAGAGTATTTTATTTTCCAATTTCCCCTTGTAAATAAAGCTAAAAATTAAATTATAAAACTTCTATAATTTTAATAAAGAAAATTGAAAAGATTTTTTATCACAGAGAGGAAATTAAAAACAAAATATAACATAGAAGATTTGTTTATGGGGTTCACCAAATGGCTACATCCTTGGGTCAACTCTATGAGTGTTTTGATCTTATTAAATTTATTTGAAACTAATTACAAAAAATCTCTCTAAATAAATAATTATTTTCATACCAGATATCTATATGTGTAACAAAATAAACCTCTAAGAGGTTTTATTGCCTCTATATTCAGATATCTCTATCTACAATTTCTTCTGTACAAATCCATTTCTTCTCTACCAAAATCCTATTACTACCTTAGTATAATAACCTTGCAGTTATATCTATATTTGTTAATCGTAATGTTGGTTGGGAAATAAAAAATTTCCCTAGGGTACTAACAATTTCCCTAAATTAATATTTTTCTAGTTTTGACAGTATGGTGTTGACTCTCTAGGATTTATTGCTACTTGTATTCGATTTTATTTTGTAACCGATCAAAACTAAAAATCTCAAAATAGAATTCAACATCATTATCATATAGTTGAGTATGGATGATAGAGTATAATTAGTGCCAAAACTGAGCCACGCTATCATAAATAATAAATAATTAAACTTCCCCACATATTATGTTGAATAATCTTTGCCATCTATAAATGCTTTACCATCAATGTTTCTGCATACAACATCTATGAAAAATATTTGGGAAACTTTAAATAATTAAATTACCACATATTTTTCAACGTATTAATAATAATAATTCCCACTTGAATTTAGAAACAATTCTTTAAAAATATTTCATGTCATGATTAAATATATGTCAAGACTCCTTAAGCCAAGATCAAGATTGGTAATTCAAACTCAAGATTTGTACTTTCTTGGTAAATAAAGATTACCATGCAATAAACTTGTCCTAATCAAATACCACATTGTATTTGAATAATATTAGAGTTAAAGATTTGAGATAATCTTTTAACAAAAGATTAATATGCATTTAAATCTCTACAAAAATTAAAAAAAAACATTATCTCCCCACTAAAATAAATTAAGAACCAAATATCTTTCCACCAACCATATGACTCTTTGCAAGTGGGAAAATAAAGTGGAGTTTAACATATGAGATTAAAGAATTATATTATTTCCATGACTTTAACAAACCTCCAAGAATTCAATGCTACATTTCTTTGGTGGAATAAAGACTTAGATTTTTTAAAAAACATGTAACCATGCTTATCTTAAATAACCCATGATTAAATGACCACATCAATTCCTTAAAAGAATATTTATATCTTTTTGATAATATAAGAGTGGTAGGATTCTTGATTTATGGGATAAAGAATTAAACATATATCCCATAACCATTTTAAATAACTTTCCATGTGGGAGTGGGAATAGTATATTTTTGAGAATAAAATATCCAATGGTAGATTAAAAACCATTAAATAGGATATTTAATTAATTAGATATATCCCATGGTAAAATAAACAATACCATTAAATAAGATATTAATTAATTAAATATATATCTCATGGTAAAATAAAAATACCATTAAATAGGATATTAATTAAATAAATATATATATCTCATGGTAAAATAAAATATATATCATTAAATAGGATATTAATTAATTAAATATATGTCCCATGCTAAAATAAAAATACCATTAAATAGGATATTAATTAATTATCCCAAATCATATGAAGAGTGAAAATCCTCTATATCAAACCTCCTCAATAAGACCATTTTGGTCCTCAAAAGGTCAAATCACTCTTTGAAGTTGCAAACAGTTCCTTTGCAAAATATCATTATAAAATATCATGATAACAATTCAAAAAATCAAACTAAATCTCTAAAATGCTAGTGAAAGAAATGTCTACTCAATACCAAATTGTAGATAGAAATAAACTACATAATATATATATATATATATATATATATATATATATATATATTGAAATGTAATTTTTTCCAAAATAGAAATACTGATCGTGCCCCATATAATCTACATATACTATTGTCAAGGTTTAAAAATAAAGTTAAAAAAAAAAAAAAAACCCAAATGTGAGAAAAATAATCCAAGTATGATAAACTTGTCCCTTGGATTTTCTATATAGGTTACTCTAATAAATCAAATTCAAATCATAAATCATTTGGGAATATCTCCAAGTTTAAATATGAGTTAATTACTTTTTCAATACATCAGGAACTCAAAAACTTATCAAGAGATTAAAATACAGCTTAAAAAAACCACAAATATGGCAAAATAATCCAAGTATGATAGATCTATCACTTATATTTCCTCATTATTGGTATCTCCAAAAATTGTGTTGAAAATGAAACTGTATTCTTTTTAATAGAATCTCAAATATTGCTTTGAACATATACGTGTTAATTAATACCATAGCTATGAAAAATTACCACTAGAAAATAAATTATCATTACCATCCAAATAAAAAATTAATGGAGTCATTTGTGGATAATCATTAGAGAAGTGGTCTTCCTCTAGTTTTATTTCTGAAACTAGTAGGTTTAAAACAACTTTCTTTGTTGCTTACAGATGCATCATTCTTCATGGATGTCTTCCTGCAATACTTAAGGCATAGTTGTGGATGTAATACTCAACATTTATCATTTAGATGACCACTCAAATTACAATGTGTAAAATAATTATTATCAATTTTTTTCTCTTTATAAAACACATATACCCTACTAACTAGTTTTATTTTCCAACATAAGGCAACATAGTGATTATCTAATCCATAAAAACTACATGGATATTTAGAATAAAAATCCTATGATAATAAGTCCTTATTTTCACAATTGAAATATATTTTGGAATATTTACCATGTTTGGGATAGAGTGATGGTTGAATTTTCCAACATCTCTCAAATCTATGTCTACACTTGTGACAATGAGTGCAAAAGTTCCTCTTAACCTTCTTCTTAGATGAGGAAACCTTTTTACCATTTCTCGCCACCTTATCTTTTACAAAAGGAAATAACTTTTCTAGCAAATAGTTTATCTTCCAAAAAATAAGCAATGGAATGATTACTTAACCCCAAAAAAGTATAGGGATAATCATACCTCATTTTTTGTATATCATAGCCATATTATTCAAATTGAAAGAGTGCATTAGAAGTTTTATAATTTACCAAATTCTTAGTGCTGTGTGTTATGTAAAAAGGAGGAGGTGGAATTTCAATACCTCTTCTTTCAGTTCTCTTACACCTCTCATCCACCTGTGATGGTTTATTCTAAAAAATAGTGGCTTATATTCTTGGTAGTTAGAATCTTGTCTTCCTCCTATAGATTTGGAACTTTCTTCAATTTCCATTTGCTCACTAGTATAACCTAAACCTGTAAAACAAGGCCTATCCTCTATCTATATGGGGTTAGTAATGCCTTGTCCATTTTTACCAAGGATTCTTCATTCAAATCCCTTTTTATTTAATTATTTATACCCAATACCCTTAGTGTGTTTTTCAAAAACACCAAAAATAATATCTAAAACTAAATTATAGAAAGTACTAAATGATGATTTCCTTATAGTGTATTCATCTATCATTGTTTTTGCATTTGATGTAGAAGGTAATTCCTTTATTCATTCAACATTATACAACTTTTCCAAGAGATCATCCTTGGTTTACAAATAATATTTCAATTTTTCAATCTCCTCTTCCATAGAGTAGAATTTTGATCTCAAGAGAGAGTTCTATTCTTAAATATGTTGATTATATGACTCAAGTTCATCGAGATTTTTCTATTTTGACAACTTGCGCATAGTTCACCTATTCCTATATTCAACACACAACTATACCAATTGTAATAATTATCAAATATAAAACTATTAATCATAGGTAAACCACACTATTAAATCTTGTTGATCAACTATTCTGATACCAACTAATTCCTAAATCCAAGTTATAAAAAAATTCATAGTCTCCTTGGATTAGGTTTATATTAAAATGGAATATTTTAATGTCCAATTTCCCCTTTTAAATAAATCTAGAAATTAAATTATAAAAATTTCATAATTTTAATAAAATAAATTGAAAGGATTTTTTATCACAAAGAGGAAATTAAAAACAAAATATAACATAAAATATTTTTTATGGGGTTCACCAAATGGCTACATCCCTAGGTTCACTCTATGAGTGTTCTGATCTTTTTAAAAATCTTTGAGACTGATTAAAAAATATCTTTGACTAAATAATTATTTTCATACTAAATACATATCTGTGTAATAAAATAAACCTCCCAGAGGTTCTGCTACCTCTGTATTTAGATATCTCTATCTACAATTTCCTCTGTGCAAATCCATTGCTTCTCTACCAAAATCTTGTTACTACTTCTATAAAATAACTTTGTAGTTATATCTATATTTCTCAATAATAATGTTGGATGGAAAATAAAAAATTTCCCTAGGGTACTAATAATTTCTCTAAATTGGGATTTTTATAGTTTTGACAACATGGTGTTGGCTCTCTAGGATTTCCTACTACCTATATTAGGTTTTGCTCTACAACCGATCAAAACCAAAAATTACAAAATAGAATTCAACATCATTGTCATGTAGCTGAGTGTGGATAATGGCATAGAATTAGTACCAAAACTAATCTACACTATCATAAATAGAAAATAATTAATCTCCCCCACATAATATGCTGAATAATCTTTATAAGCTATAAACCCTTTATCATCAATGTTTCCGCATACAACATCTATCAAGAATCTGAGAGAAGCTTTAAAATATTAAATTACCAAATATTTTTCAATGAAAAAATAATAATAATAATTCCCACTTGAATGTATAAAAAACTCTTTAAAAATATTCTATGCCATGATTAAATGTATGCCAAGACTCCTTAAGCCAAGATCAAGATTTGCACTTTCTTGGTAAATAAAGATTACCATACAATAAGCTTGTCCCAATCAAACACCACATTGTATTTTAATAATATTAGAGTTAAATACTTGGGATAATCTTTTAACAAAAAATTAATATACATGTAAATCTCCACCAAAATAAAAAAATATAATCTCCCCACTAAAATAAATAAAGAACTAAATATATTTCCACCAACCATATGATTCTGTGAAAGTGGGGAAAATAAAGTGGAGTTTAACTTATGAGATTAAAAAATTAAAATATTTCCATGACTTTCTTTAACAAACCTCCAAGAAGTCAATGCTACATTTCTTTGGTGGAATAAATTCAACCATGCTTATCTTAAATAACCCATGATCAAACTACCACATAAATACTTTAAAAGATATATCTTTTTGATAATATAAGAGTGGTAAGACTCTTGGTTTATGGGATAAAGAATTATAAATATATCCCATGACTATTTTAAATAACTTTCCATGTGGGAGTGGGAATAGTATATTTTTTAGAATAAAATATCTAATGGTAGATTAAAAACTATTAAATAGGATATTTAATTAATTAAATATATCCCATGGTATAATAAAAAATAGCATTAGATAAGATATTAATTAATTAAATATGTATCCTATGGTAAAATAAAAATACCATTAAATAGGATATTAATTAATTAAATATATCCCATGGTAAAATTAAAAAATACCACTAAATAAGATATTAATTAACTAAATATTTATCTCATGGTAAAATAAAAATACCATTGAATATCATATTAATTAATTATCCTAAACCATATGAAGAGTGAAAATCCTCTAGATCACATACTAGACCAATTTTTCTATATTTCATTAGCCGCGTTGTATACATTCTAGTAGGTTATGTAGTAAATTCATGATGTTATATGAGATATCTTTGTTGTGAAATGTACTTAATAGTTTTAAAATATCTATGAGTGCAATGACAAATCCATCTTGATTCATAATGCACATGATTTGGCCATACATTTACATGTCGATTATTGTAGCATCACCATCAGTAATCTCTTGATGCTGAATGTTTTTCAACATCTACGTAGCTTTGTATATGAGGCTCTTTTTTGTAGCTAGATCTAGGTATTTATCCTATTTATCTTTTCTAATCCCCTGATCTTGAGACATTTTTAGGGGAGGAAAACCTTTGTTTGCATGTTTTTATCATGTTATAACATTCAAAAATGCATTTTATTTAGGCTACACACTCACCATATTCACATTCTAAATAGTCTTATCCTTTGCTTATCTATAATAAGGAAATCTTAAGTGTCATGATGGTTAGAGACTCTATAGTATGTGAAATATGACTATCATTAAGGATTCATTGGGTAGCTATGTTGAACATGATTGTATTCGCCACATAGGTAGCATTGCAAAAGAGGCTATTGATATTTATTACCTCTACCACCCTAGCATATTCCTCTGTATCCAACTCGAGCTCCTCTTATGTTGGGCTGATATATACCTCAATACCCTCCTTTTAGTTGTGTAGTGTTCCAATGTTGGTGCTATTGATTGTTATCTCCATTTCTAAATTATTGTTACATAACTAGTGGGGCCCATCTTGTTTGTTGTTGCTACAATATGGGTGAGATCCATGGTGATACATACTAGCATTGAGGTGATAGAGGTGTCTAACTTAGAAAAGAAGAGATCCATCTAGCCAAACCTTGAGGATAATACTATGGTGAACTCAAAATCCATTATGAACCTATCTAGGTCGTACAACCTTTATCTACCTCTAGGCTTGGGATCATCAACTTCTCCAAGGATATTTATTGCATAATGATGGTGAACACATTTTTAGTGATGCCTTATTTAAGCTATTTTAAAGCTTGATAGTTCTCATCATGATTAGGTGATTTGCCAAAAATGCAATACAAATTCTATGGCTTCTTGATATATTAATGCATAATATGGCATTTCATAGTGTTATGCCCAACTACTCGGTAGATTTCACAAAATTCTATCTTTATTTTAAGATAATAATTTTTGTGGTATCCCTCTTTTCCACACTCCATACACCATAAATTCAATTTAGGCTTATCTGTCTCATGGTATTTCTCCATTTTTTTCATGAAACCCTGTAGTATATTTTCAATATTGGAATTGGCATTAGGAGATTCTCCATAATCTTCAATTTGTTCTACATAGAGGGTAGTAACTCTGGCATCTACTTTCATAGCATATTGAGTTTGTGTAGTGCCAAACCTAATTCTAGGGTGTAATCCTTTGACTAACCATGTATCTTTGTCCTTATTTTTAAAATAACACTCTACATTATTCATTACATCAAAGAATATATGGTCATAGTCATAGACCATTCCCTTGACTTTTGTCATATCTAATTTAAGTCCTGTATAGTCTTATTGGAGCACTTATTGATCTTGAATTCTAAAAGAAGATAGTACTCAATGTATTTTAGGATTTCCTACTAAATTTATCTTTATTATATTAACTCTAGTAATCTTCTAGTTGGTACTCCTACTAATTCACACTTTTGGATAAATTCATTAGTGATGCCCTTAGCTTGCCATATCATCCTGCAAGCCAGTAGGTATTGTTCAAGATCCATGGACCCATCATAATGGGATAAGTTTATGAATCCTCATAGATGAGTTATCATATTTACTAGTATAGATGGAGTCTTATATGCAACTTTTATCAGAGGAGGCTACATTTTGAGTCATCCTACCTATGTACTACTTTGTGCACTAGGAGAATTATTGTGTGCACTTCATTTACCTGCACTTATTTTTATTGTTTAGATTCAACTAATTTTATGGATTTTTAACCCTTTCTAATAGATTTAGTATGAATTTTAGTACCCCAATGGTTTACATGTTCTGAAAATAGTCCTTCCCAACTATCACCTTATTGTTCATCTAGCTGAAAGCTTATACTAGAATATAAAAGATTGGGTTATGAGGAAGTGTGTTCTTCCACTGAATGTTTCTTTCCTATGTATTCATCTTCTACTATTATTGAACCTACATTTAACCTATGACTATATTTTTTTTATTTTTATAATTATTTTTCTTTAGATAATACCCTTTCTTGTAGCTACACACTACCTCTATCATCTATCTATTCTACTTCTTAACTATTCTCACCTTCCTCTTCTCATGTCTCATATTCATCTCATTCTTCATCCTCTCATTATATCTACCAAAATCCATCATCCTCTTTATTCATCCTTCATTAATCTTCTCACTCATCATATCTTCACATGTATTCCTCATATAATCTACTTCTACTCTTACCTCTACTCATATCTACTTGGGTATTCTTCTATTTATTCTATCTATTCTGTTATCATAGTTCCCATTCTAAATCCAAACTTTTCTTTTGACTCTTCTTCTCACACATATCCATTCTAGATTCAGGTTTAAGCTTTAGTTATTCATATATCCATCATTCACCATCATGTACACACATCCCCATACACCTGAAGTGAATACTTCATATTGGATGGAGTAGGAACCATGGCCTTATCCACAACCAACATCTTTATCAAGAGAGGTAGTCACTGTAAACATTTTCCTCTAATTCCTCAAACAAAATTGTCTTGTATAGCTTTAAATAATATATACCCTTGAATTTAAAAATTTATGATGTATCCATCTATGGTGGTGGTGATCTATTAGTCTATTTCTCTCATTAAGTGAGTTTCTAGTTTTAACAGCTAGTCTAACTTCTCTACAATATAGGTAATTATTTCTTTCATTCTAGGATTGAAATAATAGTATTATGATATTGTTATCTAGTTAGTTATTATTTTAGGTAGTTTTCACCAAAAAATCTCATATATTTCTCCATAGATATGCTCTTGGATAATTTCATTTGTGATAAAACCAGTCCTTTTAGATTCCTCTTCTACAAAATTCCATACTTTCTAGTTTATCCATGTTTAAATGTCTCACTATCCTGGTAACTATCTTAGCATAATTTCCTTTGGATCACCACATCATTGTTAGTGAAGGTCCTTGATATAACATAACATGCTAAGGATAAGGATAACTAAGTATTATCCAAGTACTTAGGATAGTACAAGTAATTCTTATATAATAAGGAAGACAAAAACATAGTATAGATATATTTTAGTGTGTTTGATAGGAATTAGGATTAACTAGTATTTTAGTAATCATTCACAAAGTAAAAAGGATAACTTAGATAAGATTAAACCATATATTAAACATGATTTTGTATACAAAGAACAAAATAATAAATTCAATGGGTAAGCATAGCCAAAATAATATATATTTATCTCAATAGAAGTTCATCCTCTTCTTTGTACAAGCATACATTTATATAGTCATTTACAGTCCCTATCAATTCACATTCTTCTTGTACTATGGCACCAAAAGAGGAGAATATTCATCTTCTATACTTTTAAAATTCATGAAGGATAGGATAAAATGCATATAGCTAAAAGCTACTTACATAATGCATGAATATCCAAAGAATATCTTGTGCAGCTTTACTTATCCATTTTCTTCTCCCAAAAGGGTCTTTCTCATACATGGCTTAATTGAGATTATCCTATGCATGTTTTTTTGTTTACTAACCTTAATATTGTGCCACAAGATTTAGTGATCACTATATTATATTTATTTTCTTTAATTTTTATTAGTTTAGTGAATATGAAAATATAGGGCTTATTTAGGGTTATTGCATGATTATTTTTGACTAAAGGCTTTAGAACCTCCCTAGTTTATTTATCGTGATAAGAGATCCCCTAATTGGGTCTAATGGATCCCCATATTGGTCATGTTCCTAGTTAAATAATATATCTCCAATTGAAAGTGTAATTATGTTATATATTCTCTGAGTTAGGATTTATTTATAGACATGATGCATTTTTGATTGCATACACTAAGGCATCCATTTCCCTTTGTGATGTCCTTCATATGCCTAGCCAAAAGGAACTTTAAAAAAAAGTTGTATATTATCCATGATAGTCCTTAATCATAAATTAATGATCATGGTAATGTTTATCTTACTAATTACTTAAAAAACATTGTTGAACCATCTACCAAATCTTATAATCCTTCACCTTTTTACCTCACTCTCATTGTGGGTAATAAACTAGTCCACAATTTCATAGTTGATAATGGAGCTATCATATTAGTCATGCCCAAGGTTTTAGATAATAAATTATTACTAAATTATGAACCACATAGTAAAGGAGTGATTTAGCTAGATGGTACACCTATAAAGTCATTAGGATTGATCAAAGGGTTGAAGGCTTTCTTGCATGATTGTCCTAGTTTCCCCATCCTTCAAGACATTATTATTTTTGACTTGCCTAATCATTTTTCAATATGCATTTCTATAGATTTAATAGTTAAAATATGAGGATACCTCTTAGTTTATTGGTATTTATTATCCTTCAAGATAGGATATGGAACAAAAGTAATCATAAGAACTCTGATACTTGCTAGATTCCACATTGAGCCCTATGTTGAAGGAAGTTCCAATCTCAATTGTGTTATCAAGGAAAAGGAGGAGTATATTTTATATGATGGTGATTATTATAATCTTGAAGGCATAGCTGACTTATTTCTATATTAGTAAGGTGTATATACTTATGAGCATGATACATATACCTACTTTGAACAAACTAACCTTGGCACCTATATCATCCATGAAGGAGAATGTGAACAAGCTAAGGTAAACATTGAGAATTATTTTGTAGAAGATAATAAAGGTAAATATTTGATCCATGTATATGATGATGATAGGTTAATAATCATGATATATCACCATGATGATAAGAACCATGTAATTATGCCTACACTTGGTGAAGCAGCCCTTGAAGATGACACTCATGAGGAAGAAGATGACCTATGACAAAGGTTAAATGCCATAAGTCAAGAGTTTGAGTAGCTAGGTAGGTATATTCCTCATTCAAAGAAGTGTGAATATAATGATATTTTTTATAATTATCCTAACAATCATGATGTTGAATTTTCTATTGATCAAGAAAAAGAAAGGTTCATCAAACATGAGAGTGTCTTACTGTTATTGAAGAGCTTGTAGCTATAGAGAAGCTTGGTGAAGTCAAGGTAGAAGATTTTGATTTTATAGAACATTCAAGAGATAAATATTGAGTAGAACCACATTCATAGGTATTGAACATGGTGAAGAGAGACTTGATGATCATTCACATCAAGTACATTATGTCCTAAAAGAGAACAAAATTAAAGCAACTATCATGTCTCCCAATCTGTAATTTGAAGAACATCAAATAGATATGATAGAGATCAAGATAGTTGAAGCTCAAAAAAATTTCTTTGTAATTCAATAAAAATCATGCATGAAATATCAATGTAGGCCACTTGTAGGCATGAGAAGATATAGGGATGGTAAATCATTTCACCATCTACCTAGTCAAGTGTTTGATCATAAGCATGCTTCACATGACAAGTTGATTTCATGGAGTGAAAAATATGCAAGACAAACCATATTTGACCCTAGTTGAAGTATGGTAATATTAAATTCATATCAAGAGTGAGGTCTTATAAATACTAGATTAGGTGTGTGTGTGTGTCTTTCTTTTAGTTGTGTGTGTGTTCCATAAGTGTTCTTAAGAACACATGTGTGTTTCCTTTGGTGTGTCTTTTTTTATTTATCTCTTTATTATTATATGTGGTTTCAAAGTCAAATTGAGTGTCAAAATTATGCATAGGTGACTCGATATCCAAATGGATAGGAATAGGCTATTGGTCTTGGTATAGCAAGCATACCACCCCTAGGAAATCACCAAAAATATTGACTATATTAACCTCAAATCAAAATAAGTCAATCCCATATAGTATAAAAATTGTGTATAGGTATATTATGATGTTATAGGGTGTGTCATGGTCCTTTTTATGTCATTTTATATGCTATTAACCTTGGTTATAGTCAAACTTAGTCCTAAGTCATTTCATGTCACTATAGGGTCCTATTTGAGCCATTAATGAGGGTAGCACAATTTTCCTTAGTAGACAAGTGTTAAAAAATATACCTCAACATAAATAATATCATACTATTGTCATTATTGTTAGTAATAGCTTTAAAACTTATAGTTACTAAGTTAGATCAAGAAAATTATTAGAAAAGAGGAGGTTTTGGTAGTTGTATGACTTTTAAAGGAGTCTGCCATGTATGGCAAGATTATACAGTGGATATTAAACTAAAATAAAATAATATTTATGTTTTATACCATTTTTAAGTCTAAAAAATTACTAAAAAACATTTCATTTCTTCATTGCTCTTTTTGGCATATAAAACCAGTCAACAAGTTTTCTCATGATACAATTAGTAGGAGAGGTTACAGGTAAAATTATCTTGTGGGGTGTTATTAAAATTATTCCAATTAAATTTCATGGTATTATTTCAAATATTTATTTCCCATTATTTATATACCAATGCTAACAAGTTAACTACCTCATGTTGCATGCTAATCCCCATACCATGTAGGTTTTCTCCTTGTCTGAGCTAGTCCATACAAACCAATGCATGAAATTTGATTTTATAAGGATTGGGAATCCTTATATCATATTTTAAATATATTTTTTCATGTTTAGAGGTGAATTGATGAGCCAAACATCTCAAGTTATAGGTTTAGTACACTAATGGTGTTGCATGCATGTTCTACCAAGTGTAGATAGAGGTCCTCCTAGTCCTCCTCCTCTTCGTAGCAATACCACCAATATAGGGATAAAAATGATGTTTCCAAAAGTATAATTATGAAAGTTTGATGGTAAGGATCCACTCACTTGGATCACTCAAACTAAAAATCTATTTAATTTACACCAAAATCCTAGCTCTTAAAAGATGGTTTTGGCATATATGTATCTAGAACTTGAGCCATTTATTGGGTATCATTGGTTTTGTGCTCAAAAGAAGAAGATTGGTGCTCCTGTTACATGGTTAGTGTTCTCTAATGAATTAATGTCTCATTATCAAGATAATGTTTTTGAAAAATACTTTAAGCAATTAGAAAAACTATGACAAATAGGAGTAGTGAAGGATTTTATTCATCAATTTCAAAATCTATCATTACGTGTGGAGGATATCACTAAGGAAAATTTGATTGACCTTTTTTGGGGTGGACTAAAAGATAATATTCAATTATAGGTTTGTATGTTTAACCCCACAACTATATCCAAAGATATACTAAGGGCATGTTTGGTAAAAGAAAAATATATGATCAAACATCATCCTTTCAGTAATAATCAGGAATGCACCTTCCCAAATCCATCATGGCCTCAACCTACTAGATTAACATCATAACAAATTAAGGATAAATGTGCCAAAGGTTTGTGTTATGGTTATGCCAGTGAATGGAGCAAAGGTCATAGATGTGCTGAAAAGAAGTTATTTTACATTAAAAGGGATAACAAGGATGAATAATATGAGGAGGCATCTATTGAGGGTTTTGAAGGACCTAAGGATAAAGCTTTATATTCTCAACCTACTATCTCCTATCATTCCCTTGTAGGTATTTCTATTCCTTAGACTCTTAAATTGGTGGGTTTTATTAATAAATAGAAGGCCATAGTGTTGATTTATTCAAGTAGTACACATAATTTCATCAATAGTAAATTGGTTGCTCATTTGAATTGTTTCATCTACCCAACCCCAAAATTTTAAGTCATGATTATTGATGGTGGTACAATTAGTTGTTCAAAAAAATACCACAATATTAAGTTAACAATGGGGGACTATTTTCTAGATTCTCCTATGTTTTCTATTCCTATGGGTAGGACTAAAATTGTTTTGGGAGTACAATGGCTAACCACATTGGGTACTATTGAGATGAATTTTCATGAAATATTCATGTGTTTTTATTCTAAAGGCAAGCTAGTGGAACTATGAGGATTAAGATTTAAATCTACACAAATGGTTAGTTCACATTAGATGACCAAGATGATAAAAAAGGTGATAAATGTTTGTGCATGCTTATTTTCCATTGATTTTTAACAAACTAAGGAGTCTACCCATCCTGAGTTATAATAAATATTGGATGAGAATTTAGTTATTTTTAGACCCATGCCAAAAGGTATTCCTCTTAGTTCTACTCATGATCATGCCATCAAACTCATTCTTGTAAGTATGCCACAAAACATCAGACCATATAGATGTCCTTATGCCCATAATAGTGAAATTAAAAAAATGGTAGAAGAGTTGTTAGAGGCAAGTACTATTTTCCATACCCAAAGTGAATATTCTTCTCCAATAATCATGGTATGAAAGAAGGATGAAACTTGGAGGTTGTGCCCAAATTATAAAGTGATCAACAAGTTCACTATCAAACATAATTTTATTATTCCTATAATTGATGATTTATTAGATGAATTACATGGTGCTATTTATTTTACCAAATTATATCTTCACTCTAGGTATCATCAAATACTAATCTATGAGGAGGACATTCCTAAAATAATCTTTCATACTCAAAAAGGCCATTATGAATTTTTGGTCATGCCTTTTGGTCTCACCAATGCACCATCCACATTTTAGAGTTTGATGAATAGGTTTTTAGGCTATTTTTGAGAAATTTTGTACTTGTGTCTTTTGATGACATCCTTATAGAAAAAATTGGGAAGATAACTTGTATCATGTGAAATAGGTACTCTCAATTCTTGAGCAACATCAATTGTATGCTTTAAAAAAAATATTCTTTCAGAGTTTGAGAAGTGGGATATTTGGGTCATATTATATCACATGAGGGAGTAAAACTTGATCCTAAAAAAATCCAAGCCATCATGGAGTGGCAGATTCCCAAGATGCTTAAGAAACAAAGGGGATTTATGGAGCTAACTAGTTATTATCATAAGTTTGTCAAAAACTATGGTATTATAGTAGCACCACTCACTTTTGCATTAAAAAAAGGCTCCTTCTAGTGGACTGATATAGCTACTAAGGCATTTGAACAATAGAAAATGGCTATGTTCACCACCCTAGTATTGGATAATCTATATTTTTATAAAGCTTTTGTGGTTGAATGTGATGTATTTGGATATGGTATGGGTGCAGTACTCATGCAAGAGGGTAGGCCCATTGCCTTTGAAGGTCATCAACTAAAGGGTAAAAATCAGCTCAAACCCATCTATGAGAAAGAGATGATGGATATTCTACATGCATTCAAACAATGGAGATATTATTTATTAGGTCATCACTTTTAGGTAAATATTGATCATGATAACCTTAAATATTTTTTGGAATAGCAGTTGTCCTTTAAAAAATAACAAAAATGGGTGACAAAAATGTTAGGTTTTGATTTTGAAATAGTCTACAAGAAAGGAAAATAAAATGTAGTGGTAGATGAAATATTTATGTGAGATTAACCAATTGAGGCATTGTTATATGCTATGACCATTTATTAGGTGGATTGGCTAAAGGAAGGGTAGAATGGGAGAATGATAGTATTATCCATGCATTGATTTAGAATCTGTAGTAGGGTTCTGATGGGATTAAAAAGTTTACATGGAAGGGGAATGCATTATGGTACAAATATAGATTATATCTATGTTAGATTCTCTTTTGAAATATAAAATCCTTCAAGAGCTTCATGCATCTCCACTTGGTGATCACTCAGGATTTTTGAAAACCTATCATAGAGTCAAGAAGGATTTTTTCTAGAAAGGACTCAAGGGGGATGTACAAAAATATGTGGTCAAATATATGGTCTATCAATAAAATAAAGGTGAAACCACTAAAAATCCAAGTCTTTTAAATCCCTTATCCATCCCTAGTCAATGATGGGAAGAGGTATCTATGGATTTCATTACTGGGTTACAATGGTAAGTTGCCTTTCAAATGTTTCAACTATGGCAAGATTGGTCACTTTTCATCTAAGTTTCCTAATAAGGATAATACTGATCATGATGAAAAACATGATTAAAATAATGGTGATTATAATAAGGTCTATAAGCCTAACAAAATCAATAAATATTTTAGGAAGTATGAAGGCAAGTAAGGGTCATTCAAGAACAAGAGAAGTTTCTATACCAAAGAAGATAATAGATCATCTGATGTAAGTGACACAAGTACATCTGATAGTGATGATGATAGTAATGAACATGATAACAATTAAACCTTATTAATGGATATAGAAATAGAAAATGAGGGTTGATCAAAATGTAAAGATCTTATGAATGATGAAGAAGAGACTAAAGTTAACCTTGAGGTAGAATTGTTGAGTGTTCTAGAGGATTTAAAGTTAAAAAGAAGGAAGAATAAAAAACTAAGATCATTGGTTAAGAGTTATGAGGATCAAATAAATCTTTTTGAATATAGAATAAAGCATAAAAACCAATGAACATGAAGAGATCATCAAACACCTATAAACTTAGATTGAAATTATCACTAAAAATCTCAAGACCAAAGAAGAAGAATGCATCAAGTTTAAAATAGAAATGGAGTATTTGAAGGCAAAATTGGATCAAACATCAATCAAGTTGAAGACACATGAGATATTTGATAAGAGTACTAAATTTATTAGTGATATTTTGAGTATTAAAAGGTATCTACATGATAAGATAGTTCTTAGGTTAAAATCAAACCAAAAGGAGAACAAGAAGAGTTAGATCTCAAATACCTATGTAAAAACTCTCAAATATGAGACTCATAGTGATCATCAATAAGTTAATAATACCAACATAAAGAGACCAATTAGGAATCCCAATAAAATTATGTATTTCAATTCTTTCAATGGTTATTATTTTTCTTATCATAACTTTTGTCATAGAGCAAGTTATTTTAGAATGATCTCAAGGAATGAGTTATCATGAGACCATGGGAGAAGGAGTGATCAATCAAGAGGTATGTAAAAAAATGTCATATGCTATATTTGTCACAATATGGGGCATAGTGAAAAATTATATATTAATGGAGTTAGAAGGCCCTCAAGACTTAGCAAGGTATATGGAGCTCTTAGATTACATGAGAAGAGTCAAACATTTGCATGGAGGCTAAAAAAAGTCAAGACTAGTCATATTCATACCAATGTTCAAGTTGCATTATTTTCCAAGATAGAGAAAGGATTAGAAGTGAAGGTATGTCAAAAACACTTTTTATCTACATGTATTGACAAGGTATTCAAATATAAGAAGAAGAATGACAAGATGGATGAGTCAAATTCTTCAATCAAGCCTAAGTGAATTTTAAGAAGGGATTATTAGTATCATGATTGCAAGATAGCTGAGGACAATAGTTTAGAGATATAGGAATATCCTAAGTTAATGGATTTTTGAGATCCCTATGGAAAGGGGTGAGTCCATTATGCCACATGGATACATTCTTCTATCTATAGAATAATGAGGTTGTAGTCAAAGAAAGACTCATCTTGAGAGGATTTTAGGTTTTTTGTATTGCAAGATATAAGTTATTCTCTCTGTAGCTTGTATGTATATGACAAGGTCAAATTTTTTTTGGAATTATTTATGGAGATCAATTCATAAAGAGTCATGGTATGGAATGAAATTATAAGCACAAGATTATGTTTAGAGACATATTGAATATGGATTGGTCTACAAAACGAATATGACCATAGAGATAAGTTGAATGTTGCTGATAGAGATAGAAGTGTAATGAAAGCATATGTATCTAATTGGTATATTTGAAATGATTGAAGGATGTTGATAAAGGTCTGTGAGTCCTGATGACTCATATAATGAGCACAAGCTATGAGGAGAAAGGGAGAGCATATTTGTATAATGCTTCATAAACTCTATGATCTTATTACTAAGAAAGGGATAAAGTTAAAAATAGGGAGAAGTATACTATTTAGATATGTTTCACAGAGTGTATTCCATCTTATAACTCAAGAGGAGAGTATGGTGTTAGGGGAGCTTTGTAGCTCTATGTTATTCATTGAAATTTAAGTCTAAAGATCAAATGGAAATTTGTAGAAGACCCTTTGTCATTCATGTTAAAAGGGGGATAATGAGCATATGATAAAATTATCATTTTAAAGTGATTTTATTTATGTAGTGTGTTTTCCATCAATGTGTTTTAAATTAATGACAAAGGGGGAGTTTGTTGGCATCTTGTTGTCATTGATGTCAAAAAGGTCCATCATATAAAAGCATAATGGTTATTGAATTCAAAGATGTATCATGTCAATATTTTACTATCAATGTTGATGTAAAAAGTAATTAAGGATAATGTTTCATTGATGATAATTGTCATGAGTTGTGTGAGCATGGAAGGTACTGGTCATGGAAGATGTTTGAAGATAACTAATGTATGCATAGGAAGTCATGTGACAAGATGAGTTTGAAGGCAATAGATAATTTGAAGGTAAGAGATAATTTTAAGGAAATACATAATTTGAAGAAAAATAATGTCTTATATTTACATGAAGGCATAATTCAAGGTGTTT
Source organism: Torreya grandis (assembly GCA_037957365.1). Classification (NCBI taxonomy): domain Eukaryota; kingdom Viridiplantae; phylum Streptophyta; class Pinopsida; order Cupressales; family Taxaceae; genus Torreya; species Torreya grandis. The sequence goes on along the minus strand of JARHVA010001661.1, from coordinate 372,726 downwards.
AGATTCATGTAAGAGAGATGTCAAGTCATATGATACTTGGTTATGTGGTTCTAGGTATGTATGAGTCTATGAAAGATTGCTATTATCAGAAAGATAATGATGTAATGATATGATTAAGGTGTAATGTCTTATATATACTTGGTTTATATTTTTTTTAGGTCATGACATAGAAGGAATAGGTTAAGACATAAAGTGCTTAAGTAGCCTAAGCCTAGTCATGGCATGAAGAGATCTTATGAGAAGGTATGAACATGGTGTCTTGGTGAGATGAGTGAACATAGGCATGAGTGTATGTATTATGTTATTTTATCATGTATGTGAGGCATTGGAAAACTCATTAGAGTTTTAGGATGAGCCTACAAGAGGAGGACCTTCAGTCTAGGTCTGCAGCTAGACATCTCTTAAACCCTGCCTGGTCTAATGAAGTATCATGATCTATTGTTAAGGCATGTTAAGGATATATGGTAGTGTTAAATAATTAGAGAGTTTTTATATAATTATATTGAGATTTTTATAATAATATTGAGGTATTTAGAGTAATAAAGAGGCATGAAGGTTAGTTGAAGGCCTAGTAAGGTATAAATACTATGGTGTAAAGAGAGAGTATAGCCTAATGGGGTATCAGGATCAATTTTTAGGGAAAATTTGAGTAGATGATAATTTAAAAATATTATTCAATTTTTTTAGGCATATCCATGAAGTTTTAAGTTCTTTTTTGAAGGACAAGTCATGAAAAGTTGTTTGGCAGTCTCTCGAGTGCTAATAATGAAGGGTTATCAACATCAAAAGGATTTTATTGTGCTCATTATCTTGTAAAACATTTGAATTAGAACCTAATTATTTCATGGTATATGTTTAATTTTCCTATATAAAAATTATAGGCATTATTTTTTGGATTAAGTAGTTATGCTTTATGAATGGTCATTAAGAGTAGAAACTAGTTTAAACACTCTTAGATCCCTAATGAAGACCCAATGTTGAAGATGTTTATCAAAAATGATTATAATGGTTTTAATTGATCAATTAATATATTTTATATTGTATTATAATCTCTGAGGTACCTCTAGGTGGTATTGGTTAGAGAGAAGAGAGAGAAAATGTTGAGTTACAAGCTTGTTTTTGAAGAAGTTGTTGTAGAGTCAAAAGTTGCAATGGATATAGTAATAAAATGGATGAATGAATAAGGTAGATACTCATGTTTCATGTCCATGAATTTTTATATAAAATTTATATTCCTAAAATGTGGTAAACTAGTCATCCAAGTTAGCCAGTCATTAACAAGCCTAATGGTGTAAATAATGAAAAACTTAGGCAACAGTGAGAAGTTGAATTGGAATGTGTTTTCATGATAGAATGATGAAAAAAAGTGCATGGATATTGTTTTTAGTAATTTTAAGTCATTTATATTCTTTAAATAATTTTTTTAGGTTAGTGAATGTGGTGAAATTTTTTTCTCATAAGTTGACATGTCTAGTTTAAATAATATAGTGAGATATAAGGTCATGAGATTGGTCTACAAGACCAATATTTTCCATTCGACCATATCATATTTATATATAATAATGTTATAATTATATCATAAGATAATATATGTTCATTATAATTCATTTAAAATTTATATATAGGTGATGGAGGTCTAAGTCACCATGATTAAATTTTGAGGTAATATGGTAGTTCTAAGTGAGTGAGTTGCAGAAGTGTTCTTAAAGCCTTATATTCTAAGTGAAAGTGTTTAATTAATTTTATGATGACCCTAAGGTCATAAATAATATATATATATTATTATTATTTTATCATATTTAATTATATTAAGTATGTTTGAGATTCATTCTTGCAAGATAATTTTTTGAGGCACACAGGCCTAATAGGGCAATTTGTCCTAAAGAAGGTTTCAAGGTATAAACAAAAGATGAATATAAAAAAGAATGGATGATGTCATAATATTTAATTTAATAATTTTTTTAATGTTTTTAAATTTTTAGATAAATCCATCTAGGCCCAAGAGAATCATGTTTTGGCATTAAGAGATAAACCTAATGTAATTAGTTCTCCATGAGACCTAAAAGAGAAATGAGGCCTAATTGAATCATGACTAAAAAAATGGACTCAAATATAATTTTATTCATGTAAAAAATATTCAATAATATATATTATATGGATTACCTAAGAGGTTAAGGGTGTGTGGTAGACTAAGTGATATATGAACATGGAATGGTATATATACAAGGTAGTTTTAGGCCTATTTATGTAAGCGAAGAAGAAAAAAATTAGATAGAATATAATTGAGTGGAATTAGGTCTTATATACCATTATAAGAGACTATATAAATTTTCATTAAGATATAACAATATTTATTTGTATGAAAATCAAGCTTATATGACCTAATTAGTCTTAAAAAGACCTAGTTGAGAGAAGAAGCCTAGAAGGCAGTTTGTGAGGGTTAAAGAGTGTGAAGAGATAAATAAGGTGATAATAATATATTTTGTGATAAAAAATGTGTTTTAGAGGTGATAAATTCAATCAAGTGTTTGAGTTGGTGCTGAATCATCTAGGGGGTTATTGCCTCCTTGCAAGATGGTGCTTGCTAAAGCCTAGTCAAGTGGGTGCTTGGCTAGTTGAGGTTGGGGCTCCATGTAGAGTTGGTACTTCACTAAATTTGGTTTTTTTATTATATGATTTTATTAAATTTTTATATATCATTGGTTTTTCTTCCCCTTGAGGGTTTCCCACATATGTGATGTGTTTTTATGTTTCATGATTATGTGGTTGTTTCTTATGCCTAATAGATCTTTATGTTTGTTTAAATGGTTCATGATTGATTTAGTGTAAGTGAAAGATTTTTTTTGAAGAATAATTTACCCCCCCCCCCCCCTCTCAAGAATTTTTATTCCATCAAATGGCACCACCCAAAAAAAATATTCCACTCAAAAATATATCAACTTATGATTTGGGTGAATTAAGGAACATAAATAATTTATTTCAAGATGTTCACAAGACACTAACATCCTAGGTGCACATAAATACACATAATGAAATATAAAATTAATAAAGGGATAAATAAATAGATAAAAATCCATTGCAAAAGGAACCGATGATAAGTAAACAATAATTAATTAAAATATTTGAGCTTCCTTTATTGATAATTTCCAAACAAAAATATGGAAAGTTTTGATATTATTATGATATTGATGATGATATTCTTACTGATATTAGCGATAAACAACTACACAATTTTTTTTTTATCTGCTTGAGCATCTCTCACAAAATATACTCACAACTACAGGACATGGTACATATAAGAGATAAATCCATCACTATAGGATAAAATATAAAATAAAAATAAAGGAATGACAAAGATAATATATGAACATGTAAATTCTTATTATAAAATTCATCCATGTTGGCTAAAATATTTAATTAAATATTAGATGGAAAAATTAATATACAACATGTTAATAATGTGGTATACTCAAATAGGTCACCATAATAAAATTTATAGATCACAGTACAATAAGATGCTATGTACATAATACTTTCTACATTACTTGAGCACAACATGTATCTTTACCTCTTAACATGCACATGTTATGAGGTAGGATACTACATATATAATTATCAACATATTGTGATTATCATTGGATCATAGGCAATGATACATATCATTTTGAGGAACTAAGGAAATAAATTCATAAGTATAAAAATGAAGGGTGCATATAGATTATAAAAAATAACAAAAAAGACATTTGATCTCCAGAGTCAAAGTTACAATGGGGCATAGTTGAATATGCCCACAAGAATAAACTATAATTATTATTTTAAATAATGGTGGGGAATATTATGAGAATATCAAGGTTTATGTAAAAAAATTGGGACATATTTTGTAGTGTTACAAATTCATGATAGATGGGACATGATATACATGAGTTACAACATTATACACTTTTTCAAGAATCTCTTGGGTAAATTATGTTACCCATATCATGTGGACCAAAAGTAGTCGGTACCCCCATATGGGTGATGAATCAAACATTAAATTTGGCATTTCATTTTGGACAATGGTGGTTAATCAATATGAAGGCTAGTGGATATTACCTATATGTGCCTAATTTATCAATGTAAATAAAAAATAGATTAACATTCCACATGATTGATATGGTGATATACCAATAACAAATTATAGTATAAAACTACCAAAATATATCAAAAATGTGGTAATTATTTATTAGAAACAATTTTGGTAAGAAAATCCACTAGGAAATCCTTTACCTCCCAAGTGTGAGTACTTATGGGACTAGTTATTTTCAGCTTAAAATGCAAAAAAATAAATAAATAAATAAATAAAATAAAACAAATAAATCAAATAATAAAGAAAACAAAAAAGATATTCAAATAAAATAAAAACAAAAAAAATTTAGCATTCACTTGTTTAATAGCTTCTACATATATTTTATTTATTTTATGTTAGTATATATAATATAATTTACTTTATATACACACGTATGTTTCACTGATACTTGATTGTGGTACAAGCATACACTAGATACATGCTACACAAGGATATTTATTTTAGACCTTTCCCCCACCTACATGACACACTACATTGGGACATATTATTCATTTATCATTTTTTTAAAATTTTCCTTTTTTTAAATATAACTTTAAATTATCATGTTTGAGTTTATATACTAACACTTACACATTGATATACACATTCTTATATATTACACAGTGTGTCACATATGTTATGCTACAAGACAATTTACTAAAACTTCTCTATAGGGACTAGTATGGTATGCTTATGATAGTTTATTATATCTCATTTATTCATATTTTCACATGTCTTACTTGAGTGTACTTATTTTTTATATCTTATTTTTATTATGGAACATTTGAACATGTTCCTAATTTATTGGTTGTAGTTCCCTGAGTGTTGTTTCTTTTGTGTGCAGACATTTTAACATGTCCTCTACTTGAGTGTGTGATAATTAAACATGACCCTTATTTTTAGTCTCCTTAAACCCATTTTGTTTGACATTTATTGATATTATGTGTGTGATTTATTGTGTGTTGATCTTGTGTTTGTTATTCCTAGACATTGCATTGATCCATATCATTAATCTTAGGGTTTGTTGTGATTAGATGTTGCAAGCTTCATTGATACATATACATAGACATGATAACACTATATGATTTTTTAATACATGAACAATACATATATGACATGGTTATATTATCCTTTTTAGATAAGGTGACAACCATATTTCATTCCCCTCACCTAAAAGGTGGGGGGAGGGGGTGCATATCACTACATAAATGTCATAGAGACATGAGTCCACACACATACAATAATAAATATTGTTATAATTTGATCTAGTTTAAATGATTCAAATATACACTCAAGGCATAATATTTTACATTTTACATTGATTTTCTCAAATTTAAAACAATGTTTTTCAGATTTGAGACAAATATTACATACAATTTATAGAGCATAAGTTACATTTTGATAGATACTTTAGCTTGAAACCCATTATAGGTACATATGCCATGAAAATGAGCAAAATAAATGATATATATTCATATTATAAAAGATTTAAAATATATTTAATGATGGTTAATAATCAAGATTCATTCCTTTCTCACCACAAATTGATGAATTTACTTTTCTAACATGCACCAATTGAGCCTTTGTTTATTTGTATTAGTTGGATCTCTTGAGTAATGTGGTTGAGATTTAGTGTCCTCAAAGGCCTTAGCACTACTCCCATTTTTAGGTTTAGATGACTACATCACTTGACCTTAGCTAAATTAGCTAAGTTAGATAGATTATGTGTACACTTGAGTTATGAGATTGAGATTAAATGTTCTTAGTGGCCTTATCACAACTCAAACTCACACAAAATTGGTGGCATGATCACCCTTTGATTCCATATTCACATCTCCAAGGTTCAGTTATGAACCTCTCTCTCTAATGCTTCAATGAGAAAGAATAATCACCAAATCAAAATAATAAGGGGAAACATGGTTCCATTAACACACGTGTATGCCTTCCTTCTATATTTACCATAAAGAATTTAAAATTTTCATTTAAATATTATATGCCATAATTACACTGTAACATGTTTTTGGTTGTAGGTAATTTAAAAATAAAAAATTCAAATGGGCTCAAGCAAATATAAGTTGTGTTTCACACATCATAGTACACATGTATTTCCTTTAGGGTAAATTTTAGTGGTTATTATTCATTAATTCATGAAATTTTAGTTTTATAAACTAGAATTTGGTTATTTTATTAGGTGATGAACAATGTGTCTTCACCTAAATTATCTAGGTGTAAGTTAGTTTTCTAAATCATCTCACCTACTATTTAAAATAAATTTCATACATATACATATAATTAGCCAATCTGTCAAAATTCAATGTGAGCTTATTCACCATTATATGTAGTATATAATCATTTGAGGATAAAATTTAAAAAGAATATTGGCATAGATATCATTTGGAGGTGATTGTGTTACTCACCAACATAATTATCACATACACAACATTTTTACCCATCAGACAACACATATGTCATTCGATAGTAAAACTCTCATAGGATATATATGGTGTCATTTGATAGATATGTTTTTGAATGACACCTATATTGTTGATAAATATCAATGCTATCAAGATAAATGTTTTTGAGTGATAATGATGTTCTTGAGTGATACCATTACCATCGAGTGACAATAATGATGTCTAGAAATAATAATATTATTGAGCGATAACAACTCTATTGAGAAACAACATAGATATTGAATGACATCATACCTATCATTTGACATTGTGGTTATCATGTGATGACATTTATTTCGTTCAATATAAAAGGCCTATCATTTAATAAAACTACAACCATCTATCTATGAGTATTTCATATAGTCACATGTCATCATACCTTCTACATCAAATTACATTTTACATGTTGATTCACTTGCATGCCTAAAAATCATTTGTTAAATTTCTCTCTACTTTCGAAACACATACTTAAAAATTTGCCCAAAAAAACCCAAGTTCATTTCTATGTGGGCCTCTAAAATTTACATTGTTTTCCTTTAACCTATTAATTTTATCCTTATGCATCTCTACATTAATGTGGTGGAAAATGTATGTACTAAATTTGATTCTATATGCCATAATATTTTTATACACTTAAAAATACCAACATGGATAAACTCTTTAGTTCATGTCATTAACATTATCAAAAGGCTTGTTTCTACTTTCTCATTCTAACTAATTGAATATCCTATATCTTAACCCTAAAATTATGATGTCATAGATCATTTTTAGCCTATAGTATGTGTAAAACCTGATTTTCATCTTGCATAAATAATTATAGATCCTCACTAGCTTTTTACCCTATAGGACACTAGTGTCAATGCTAGTGTCCCCAATATGATATTAGTGTCCCTACCTTCCAAAATACAAATTTGAAAATATTTAAACATGTATGGGTCAACCTATTTATCTTATTTAACCTTGTTGTGAGATTATTTAAAACGGTGTGGTATACATACAAATAAAAAATTATTATTCATCTATAAAAAAAAGGAGGAACCTCTCAAGCTCATACCACACTATTAAAAATCACTTTCACAACTGAGATAAACTTAAATATTCTTCCATGTTTCCAAATTAGTCATAGGAGTAGTGTTATTACAAGTCTGGAGCATTTAAAAAGGAGCCCATGATCAATGTTTGTCAAATTTAAAGTTAGATCATTACATGCACTCACATATAGCATATTAAGTAATTTTTCACATACAATCCCACATAATGGGGATAACTACATTATTATGAGGTCCTCTTTAATTTATATGTCTATGTAGGTAGTGTTTACTGATATAGGGTATTTGAGGTTAGCTTGACTTCACTTGAGCCCACTAATCCATGTATTTTAATTATGATATGACCTAGTCAAATGAACTAGGGTTTCAAGCAAAATATTGATTATAGGAACTTGTGTGTGTGTGTGATCTAAACTAAAAACCAATAAGGTGATAGTGAACCCTATAGGAAAATTTGGTTTTTCAAGAAAAGTGTTTCTATATTGAGCTAGATAGAAGGATTGAAACTAGGATAAAATCATGATGGTAATGTCCAGATGTTGATGGTAGTGTCCAAGATAATAAAAAGATAATTTATATAGTATGACAAATCAAGGCAGAACATTAGTCTATTTTCCTTAGAACTTGTACCTATCATATATGGCTATACATAGTTTAAAATTTTAAGTATAGTTTCTCTTTCATATTATAACTTTCAAAATATGTTTTTTCATTATAGTTTTGTATATTTAGCATATTATTAAATTTAGTATATTTAACAAGATATTATAATATGAATTAATTTAATTGACCTACCTTATTAATAGCTCAATCCTTATTTTATTAGTATATTCCCCATAACCCTTAACATCTATCAAAAATAGGGTTAAAATTTTGTTAACCCAACCTTTGAGTCTTCTTTTTCAAATCTTATCTTTTCATAAGGTTTCTATCATATATGCATTGATAGAATTTTAAAATAATATATTAATTTACAATGGAAAAAATAATGTTTAATATGGATACATATAGAATTTATTTCATTCCAACATATGATTATGGCCATTTACTATTATCTCTCATACATTACTAATACAATCAATAATATAGTCATGTGTAGTTAAAAAATTGGTCAAAAATAAAGAGAGTAATTTATAACTTGGAAGAACAAAGGTAAAGTGATGGAAGAACAAATATGGAGGGTAATTCAAATTTAAAACATGCTTTATCATGATAAAATATGGACCTAGAATTTGTAACTAGGGAATAATATGATCCACTAGAGTGAGTGTCTAGAGATAAGATCCAAAAGGATGTGGATGTAAAATCCTATGAGCCCTAATATTAAGAATTAAGGAGGTTTTAAAATAAATGTTCCTATGAGTGAGAGAATATTACATCACATAAAATATCCCAAAATCCCCCTGTCATGGATAGACAGATTGTTGGGAAAATGAAAAATGTATTAAGAGCCAACATACTTCTCCTTGGACCCTATAGTGGAAAATGATGAGGTATGAATGAATGTGCCAAACACTATTATTAAAAAATTCAAACTTTATAACTCTATTTTGAATATATTTGATGGATTTAGGCCTAATATAGATACTTTTAGGGAGTGGGCTAACTAGAATTGGAATCCCAAAGGACAACTAGAAGTTGTGGATTTGGAATAAAATTTATTTTAGTCTACTTCACAAATTAAGAAGACTTAATCAAGGTTATAATAAGAGGGGTTTGGTTTTTGGGGAAATCCAATGTCAAAAGAGAAAATGAAATGCATGTGAACCTTATAGATTTAGAGGACATCCCCATGTGGGTGAAGTTTCCATAACTTTCATTAGAATATTGGGAGTTAAAGGTCATCATGGGAATAGAAAAGGATATTGGGAAACCTATTTTGATAGACACTATTATGAAGACTATAATAATAATGGTGGCTACTAGATTTTTTTTTTCATTCTGACTAACAAACTTCTTCAGTACTCTATCAAGATTAAGTCCAAATATGGGTAATGGACATATTATATCAAATACAAGATGGAAATAGACATATGAAATAATTTTAACATCTATAGTTATTAAATTAAATAATTCCCTAAGAATAAATAATTATCATATGTTTAAAATCCCCATCGGATAAATAAATTAATGACCTATCATGTTATTGAAGATCTAGTCTTGTCTAAGAAAAAATGCAGAAGATGATTATCATTTCAAAGTTAGAGAATATAGAGGAAAATCACATATTTGAATTAGTTAAAAATGTTAAACATAAATAGACCTTAGTATCAAGCCTTGAGAAACTAAGAAACACAAAAAAAAATGTTTCACAAATAATACCTTAGGCCTTGATAAGTAAATTTATAAATGTTTGGAGGAGTATTTTAGCACTCCCAAGGATAAGAGCAGATAGTTGAGTGAGAACTTGATATAAGTTGTGTGTGTGTGTGTGTGTGTGTGTGTGTGTGTGTGTGTGTGTGTGTGTGTGTGTGTGTGTGTGTGTGTGTGTGTGTGTGTGTGTGTGTGTGTGTGTGTGTGTGTGTGTATCTGTGTGTGTGTGTGTATATATATATATATATATACATATATATATACATGTATATATATATGTATATATATATATGTGCATATATATATATATGTATGTATATATGTATATAGATATATATACGTATGTATATGTATGTATATATATACATATATATATATATACATGCATACATACATACATACATACATACATACATACATATATATATATATACATACATATATCTATATACATATATATATACATACATATATATACATATATACATACATACATACATATATATATATATATACATACATACATATATATAATGTGTGTATATATATATACACACACACTCATATATATATATACATATATACATATACATATATATATATACATATATATATATATACATACATACATACATACATACATACATACATATATATATATATATATGTATATATATATATATATATATATATATATATATATGTATATGTATATATGTATATATATGTGTGTGTGTATATACACACACACACACATATATATACATATATACAATATATATGTGTATATATATGTATATATGTATATGTATATATATGTATATATATATATATATGTATATATATATGTATATATATATATGTATATATATATATATGTATATATATATATGTATATATATATATATATATATATATATATATATATATGTATGTATTTATGTATACATATATATTAAAAATAATAAGGATTGATTAATCCTACCCATACTTGGTAAGTCTAGAAAATGAGAAGGATGCAAATGATCATAATGGAGCTAGATATAGAAAAAACCATACGTCACAAAAGTCTCTCAAACCAATTCTATAAAAGAAAGAGATATTATCTTGACATGAATAATATAATCTAGATATTTTATTATATAGAAATAGAGAGGGTGAAAAGGCTAAAATAAAGGATATGGGACAATGTTCCTCTTCCAAAATAAAATAATAGGAAAAACTGAATGAGGAAGAGCAATGGACTCATGTTAACACCATAATAAGAAATAATAAGGATTATGTGGGGGAAGATGCAAAGAAATAGGTAGGTTGTCTAATAATTTTTTTTTTCTAATAAGGAAACAACTAAATAAGTATCAAAAGGTACATAAAGGACCCTTCAAAAACACTTTCCCAACATCAAAAATGAATATAATGTCTTAGAATGTTATATGGATTAATGACCCTAACAAACACATATTAATTAGATATTTGAGAAAGAATCATAACACATAGATTTTGATTTTACAAGAATCTAAAATGTTACAATAAACTCTTAATAAAATTATAGATAAAATATGGAAAAAAATCTATTTGTGGTTGTAGTTCTAATGGGGCTACAATAGGTTTACTAGTCTTGTAAAACCCTGAGATCCTTGAAGGGATAGTTCTAACCAAGAACAATAATCACATAGTTTTTTATTAAGGGATTCCATGATTAATTTCAAATGTATTTATCCAATATATATTCTCCTAACTATAATCAAGGGTGGGAAAATATATATATATATATATATATATATATATATATATATATATATATATATATATATAATTTATATAATTCAAAAATAATTTTGAGAAATAGAACTTGATGGTTACTGGGGATTTTAACTCCCCTCATTCCCCAATGGAAAAAAGGTGGTTTAAAATACATAATTGATAGCATGGATGATATGAATGAATTAATTTTTGAGTCATGTTTATTTAATGTGGATTTAAGGGGTAATCCTTTCACTTTGACTATTATAATACTTAAGGACATTGTGATTTAATTAAGGCTAGATAAATTTCTTATTTCTTTAAATTGGGACATATAATTAAGTATTTATTTGACTTCCCTCCTAAATATTAGTTCTAAACATAATATTATTGTGTTTTATAGCAAACAAATCTCTAAAATCAAGATCCAACCATTTAAATTTGAAAAAATGTGGACTTTCCACCCAAATCTTTTGAACTCTCTAAAAGATTGGTGGAAAGAACCATTCTGTAGATATGACATGTACATAATCTCAAGGAAAATATTGATGCTTCCATTTGCCTCAAAATTTATTTTAGTGTTGAATAACACTTCTCATTTTAGGATTTTGAGAATCCATGGCATGAGTTGTAGTTTGTGACAATTCTAATTGCCTATGATGAAATAGAAGCACAGTAATGCAAGAGCTGTCCACAATATTTATATGATATGGGTGGTTGGGAACCATCTTGGTCCTAAATTTATGTATATATTTGTTGTTTTTTATGTATTACAATCATAATTCTAACTACAAACTATTATAAATGAATATTTATAGTGAAATCTAAGCTAAAGTGAACTTTAGTTCAAAAAATAAGAAAAAGGAGGGTAAGGTAGAAAAGAAGACATGATTGCAAGATTATATCCCAAATATTATGACAAAGTTATTATTATTTTGAGAAAAAATGAACCAATTTATGATAAAAAAATAGTTTGAACACAAATTTCACCATAAACTAGGCAAGATTCAAAGGAATTATGAAGATCACAAGTAAGAACTAGTTTTATGTTAAGAGTTTTGTTATTGTAACATGAATAACATAGGCACATCCAAATCTAGAGAAAAATAGAATGAATTAAACCTAAGTTATTTAAGATAATTTTTCATATCACAAATTAATAACTGTATGATAGAAAAAGTATCTCAAAATACAAAGAACCATTCAAATTTAAGACATTAACATGCAATTGAGAGATAACAGTAGCTTTTTAACACACTATTCAGAGTCTTTTAAAAATTCCTTAGTTATATTAAAATGTTTTCTTGTATGAAATTGATTAGATTATCTCCCTTAAAAAATTGAAATACTACCTTTTATAGAAGGACAAGGCAGCATACCTATCAGTCATGTTGACAACAAACATACAAAAATAAAGATAGTTGTCATTTTTACAAAGTTTCTAGAATACATATGCTAAAAACCAATTAAAAAACTTGGTTTTCATTTATAAATTTAAATTAATGAGAATACCATAGGCTACATATCCTTTCCACTAAAATTTTGGGACCCTCCATTTAAAAACTAATGGCTCCATTTGACAAGTGACTGAGTATAGAAAGATAGTGAAATATGGCCAAGAGACCAATTTTAGGTCTTTGTAACTTTTGACATGTAGTAGAAAGTGAATTAAAATTTGGTGTATATGATCTTGGCATAAATATGAAAAACTTATTTTGACTATTTATCTTATATCTATAGCACTTGAGAGATATGGCTTCATGAAAATGCCTATCAGGCTCTTTTGGACCTAGAAAACTAGCCAAAATGCTTTGAAGGCCAACTTTTCATGATTGAGACTTTTGTGTTATGTCTCATGGGATAAAAATGATCAAAATTGGTCTTTGTATAAGGGTTAACAAACCCATTTGACCATTTATCTTGAAGATGTAGCAAATGTGAGATATATCCTATTGAAAATGCCTACCAAGTTTTGTTTGAGCTCTTTGAAAATCGCTATGGTAAAAACAATAAAAATGCATTGGAGGGGAACTTTCCATATCCATAAATTTTGATGAACTATGTCACATGTTCTAAAATTTAGTGAAACTAGTCCTTATATGAGGGTTAAAAAATCATTTGACCATTTATCCTGAAGATGTAGTGTATATGAGATATGGCCTCTTGAAAATGCCTACTAGGCTCTATTTGAGCTCTCTGAAAATGGCTAAGTATGGGAAAAATAGTGAAAATGCATTAGAGGGAAACTTTCCACATCCTTAAATTTTGATGCACTATGTCACATGAGTTAAAAATTAGAAAAATTGGTCCTTGCATGAGGGTTAACAAGCTCATTTGACCATTTATCCTGAAGATGTAGCGCATGTGAGATATGGCCTCTTGAAAATACCTACTAGGTTTTATCTAAATTATCTAAAAATGGTTATGGGAAAAATAGTGAAAATGCATTTGAGGGAAACTATCCATGTCTATAAATTTTGATACACTATATTGCATGGGCTAAAACTTAGCAAAATTGGTCTTTGCATGAGGGTTAACAAATCCATTTGACCATTTATCTTGAACATGCAACACATGTGAGATATGGTCTCTTGAAAATGCCTACTAAGCTCTATTTCACTTCCATTTGACGTTCACACGATCATATTTGACATCTCAAAGACCTTCAAATTTAATCTCATGTCATTTTTTTCTTGAGTTTAAATTTGACATCCGTGTAACCATTATTGACGTCTTGAAGACCATCAAATTTAAGCTCATGTGAGTTTTTGCCTAAGTTTAAATTTGATGTCTGTGTGACCATCATTGACATCCTGAAGATCATCAAATTTAAGCATGTATGTATTTTTACATGGGATTAAATTTGACGTCTACATGAATGTCATCTATTTTTGGCCAACTTTGTAATTTTTTTATCTTGAAGCGTAGAACTCAAAAAGGCACCAAATTTGCAAGGAATGGACTTAATACAAAAACAAACGAACCTACTAAATTTTTTGGTCTTGATATATTTCCAAATGCACCTATGGAATCTTAAAATGAGCCCCTTTTCATGAGTATGCATGGCATTCATATACTTGTTAGGAAAACATTCTAAAACTGCTTGGAAGCCAACTTTGCATATTTTTTACTTTTGATGCACTATGTCATATGAGCTCAAATTTGGCAAACGTGTTCCTTGTATAGAGTTGAACAAACCCATTTTATCATTTCTCCTATGATTTTAGCATGTAATAGATATGGCTTCATGAAAATGCCTACTAGGCTCTTTTTGTAACCCTCAGATTTTTCTACCACTTGACCAGAATGTCTAGATGAACACAAGGAAGTACCAAATGAAAACCAAGCACTTACATACTTACTCCAAGCACTCTTGACACCCCATAGAGTATCTATACCCTATCCATAGCCTTTTGACCAATATTTATCAGTGTTATCTCCATTAAACCTATACTTTCCATTCATAGGGCAAATCATTAGTAAGATTAGGCAAATTAAAGTTCAATAATGAAAAGAGAATAACTCATTTTATCAAAGAGGATGATTTTCAAATTATAATAATTTTTAAACATGCCAAATCTTCAATGCTAAGGTCAAAACATCTCAAGGGTCCCAATTTTCAAGAAAATATGGGTATGTTGGCCTCAACAAATGATCACTCAAGGGGAAACATAAAAATATGTTAAAACCTTGGAAAACAAGCTAATGAGGAAATAAAATCTTTGGAGGGGCCTAGTAAGAGGACCAGATAGAGCTCGAAGAATAAAGCTTTGCAAGAGGCTGCTACGTCAGCTGCAATATCCATACAGGACACTACTGTGATTGGAAAGGAAGCGGTGAAGATGATCCTGGAATTAGAAGAATAGGCTCTTTTTGTTCATACTATTTTGGTCCTTATTTTTGGATGTTATAACTGGTTCAATTTTCTGGTTCTTTGTTTTCTAAACGAATTTGAGTTTCCAAGTCTCTGTAAAACCTGGGGTCTTTCTTTTGATGAACTTCATTAGTGGTTTCAGGTCCATGTAAAACCTATTTTTGATACTACTCAGTAGTAGGTGTTAGGTTTGTTTTTCCTGTGGGGCGTTATTGTAATATCCTTCTTCCTTTGTTTCTGGGTTTTGGGGTCCCTTCAAAACCTATTTTTACCTTAATCTAAAACAATATGTTAGAACCTAGAGACTTTGGTTTAGACAGATAAATAGGCTATCTATTCCACTTAATTAATGCCATCATCAAGACCATTTCATGTTTGAAACAAGCTTTGTGTATGCAAAATTATAATCAAATATTTAAAACATATCCATGTTGTGTATGTGCTTAGATTCCATTTATTGTTTACCATGGGATTCAAAAAGTAATTTCTAGGTTTCATGTCTTTAATCATTAACATCTGATTAAGAGAATGTTTAAATATTCTTTAAGATTCATGCTTTTAGCTTAGGAAAGGCTTGGGCATTGCTCTACTATCAGCCAGGCATGCATAACCCTGACAAAGATGCCTTTGGTTCCATTCATGACCTTGCTTCACTTCCAGCCAAGCATCCATAGCCTTGGTGGAGATTACCAAAATCACTTTTGCTTGAAAAGATTTTGATTTTACAGTAATCTCTTATTTTTGTATTTTTTAGATCATCATTTTTTGGGCTTCTAGTAAAGGTTGGGAACGAGGTTAGCTAGGTTTAGATATTTGGTCAAGTGTTTGATTTTTAGACAATTGATTTTGGTTGTGACCTTTGTCTCAGGCAAGGATATTTGTTAATTGCAAGCATGACTATGTCTCAATACATCAATCTTTCATTCCATACACATAATTCTTCTTAAAATCAAGTTTAGGTAAAGATAATGTATATGTTACTATAGAATATTTAACTTATTAATAAGTCTTTACCAGTTTTCCTAAATCATGACATCAAGCTTGTGCTTCAAACTATGGTCGGCATGAGTGTGAGGTTCATACCTTCATTTTTGAATCCTTTAGAATTTTGAGTAAATATGAACAAATTTGAGCTAGGGTTGTCCCAAAAGGACTTATTAGGAGCAAGGAACAAAGCAAAAAAAGCAAACACACAACATGAAGCAATAAAGTAGGAAATGAAAAAGGATGCAAATAAATATATACATTATTATGTATAAACAAAGGACAAGAAGGAAAAAAAATTAGAAAAAAGAATAGGAAAGAAACTAATCTACACCCTAGACTAACTTCACAAAATACTTACCTCTGAGATCAAATGGAAAATATTTAATCAACTAAAACACATTAAAACCTAAGTGTTTTCTAATGTCATCTTTCTATAGATAAGGGCATTTATATGCTTTTGTCTTCTGGATGGTGTGACTTGATCTCCTATCAACCTCCTTAGATGCATGGATCAAAGATATGACTCTAAGACCCAATTATCTTCTTAAAAATTATCATACTTTACAATAAGAGTGTCAGTTCTACTTTATCCATAGATAGGTATTGGCCTATATCATCTTCACTTAATAATGGTAGCTTAGCTTGCATCTTCAGATTGATGTCTTCATTAGGTTCTTTATGAGGTGGAATTGGATTACCAATATTTACACAAAAATATTCCAATTCATCCCAAAAGGTATCTCCATCCTAATAAATTAAATGATGTTCATCTAAAATCTCATCATGAGAAACATGTTGGTCATATATTTAAATCCTCTTAATAAAGTCATATGCCAATTCCTGATTCAATTCACATGCCTCATCTTCATCTTTGGTGAAGAAAGGCAACTCTTTTGTCCAATCAAGATTCAACTTGTCTTGGTTTGATTCCTCCAAAATAATATCATCTTCTAGGATCTCTAAATCATTGATAAAATTCTCAGATGAAGTATCCATGTGTTGTCCCATTCTATCATCTACTATCTCCAGCTCTTTAATCCCATTCAAAAAATCATAGTATGACTACTGCCAATTATCATCCTCTTCAAGGGTATTCTCTCTTTCAAAAATAAACCTTTGTGATTTGCCTCTTTTTTTACCTTCTAAATAAAGATCAACTTGTATTTGATCCATATCCACTTCCAGTAACTCTTCTTCTTCATCTATAGGTGTATCAACGATGACATCTTGTTGATCTTCAATTGCAATTTATTTTACATTTTCAAGAATATAAGTTGTCTCAAATGCAATTTATATAATTGGCTAATCTTTATCTTCATCTCCATCTTCAAATAAAAAATCAATGGCATGTATGAAACCTTGAGATGCTCTTGCAAACTTATGTCCCTACAACAAAGTCTTGATTAAGCACAATTTCAAGGGTTTCATAAATATTGAAATGATCAACCAAGACAAATAATTGAAACTCATGTGTACATCTTAATATAATACATTATTATTTCTATAAAACTCATCTAGAGGCTTATCCAACCTTTGAGAAGCATAATTTTTGTCATAACTTTCCCTTGTATTTCCTACTTATTTTTGCAACTGTAAAAAATTAGTGCTTAGTTTCTTGATCATTTCTAATATCAAGTCATTTGAATTTTTTGGTGTCTCAGGCTCATGAATTGGATCCTTATTACTAGTTGTGGGAATTTAAGCTCTATGATTTTGTGGATGAAATCCACTTGTAGTGATTTTCAAAAATTCTAGTTTTTTACCAAGATATATATGACTTAAGGGAAAATGGTTATGAATTGGTGTTAAAGTAGGCATAAAGGATGACATTATAGATGTGCCAATTCAAATTTACATTGGGTATAGAATATGCCATTTGATCCTAAGGTTGCATTTGGTCATTAATGACTATAGCTTTAGAATAGGCCCAGGTCAATGTGTTTATGATTAAAAGAGATCTTTTTAAGAACATAGAGGTCAAGGGATCTATAGCATCCTTATAAATATCTAAGTCTAAAGCCTCCTTAGGTATATAAGAGGATATATTTTTATTAAACATCCTTTGGAACCTAACATTGAAATATTTGATGGTTTCATTAATATCCTTTCAAATGGTGATGAACTATTGATACAAAATGCATGGACTAACAATTTTTCCAAATGGATCAATGAAAATATTATTAAAATTATTCCACATAGTAATACAATCTTATATAAGGTTGAGAAACCATTCATAGGTAGAATCTTTAAAATTAAATGGAAATAATTTACATGCTACGTCTTCATGAATTACATTCAACAATCTCATAGCAGTTTTGAATGACTTAATATGTTCTTCAACAGTAATAACATTATTTGGGTTGAAAGAAGGCAAATACCTTTCTATATTTTGAGGAAGATCATGTATTATACTTGGCATTGATTGAAGAACCACCTAGCCAAGCCATACCTTGAACACATGAGTAC
Organism: Torreya grandis; assembly: GCA_037957365.1. NCBI lineage: Eukaryota > Viridiplantae > Streptophyta > Pinopsida > Cupressales > Taxaceae > Torreya > Torreya grandis. The sequence goes on along the minus strand of JARHVA010001661.1, from coordinate 353,736 downwards.
CTTGAGCTAGTGAGGTATATTGAGAGCTTGAAATTTTTTTCTCACCTTAGTCTTGTTTTGGATAATTTCAGCTCAAAGATTGAATATCCTATTTAAAATATGATGTGTCAAGTAAATATTTATAAAAAATAAGGATTAAACTTGCACATTAAGCTAATTATATATATATATAATGAGTAATAAAGGACATCAAATTTTAACTAAGATAGCCAAAAATTGTCTCCAATTATGTAAATATGGTTAATCTTTACAATCTTACATTCAAATGAACCCAAATTTTTGAAAGATATACCAATCTTTGATAAAAACAAGCTATCCTAACCTAAATTACTTCATATTTTCAAATCTTAAGCTATCCTTATCAGAACTTACCATATATCTTTAAATAATAACAATCTTTGTCTAAATAAGCATAAAAATTAGTCTGAAATAGTGAAGATTAATGATCTTTACACAAATGAGCAAATAATTACAAAAATATGTATTGAATACACTGATCTTTGATCAAAACACACTAAAACCAGTAAAGATCTTACAAATTCACAAAGATTTTTCCTCTTTCTATCACCAGTAGAGCTCTTCCTATTGATGCTTCCATTTGCCTCACAGGTGCTCTTAGTGTTGAGGAACACTTTTCAGTTTTGGATTCTAATAATCCATGGCATGAGTTACAATTTTTGATAATTCTTGTGTATGATGGAATAGAATTAGAGTAATGCAAGAGCTATCCACAATATTTATATGATTTGGGTGGTTGGGAGCCACCTTGGTCCTAAATTTATGTATATCTTTGCTGTTGATGATGGATTATGATCAAAATTCTAACTAAAAACTATTCTAAATGAATATTTATAGTGAAATCTAAGCTAAAGTGAACTTTAGTTTAAAAAAAAAGAAAAAGAAGGGTAAGACAGAAAAGAAGACGTGATTGCAATCTTTTATCCCAAATATTACGACAAAGTTCTTATTAGTTTGAGTAAACATGAGCCAATTTATGATGAAAAATAGTTTGAACACAAATTTCACCATAAACAAGGCAAGATTCAAAAGAATTATGAAGATCACAAGTAAGAACCAGTTTTACTTTAAGAGCTTTGCTACTATAACATGAATAACACAGGCACATCCAAATATAGAGAAAAATAAAATGAAGTATCCCTAAGATCTTTTAGCTAATTTAGAATAGCACAAATTAACAATCTTATAACAGAAAATGTAGCTCAAAATACAAAGAAACATTCAAATCTAAGACATTAACATGCAATTGAGAGATAATAGTAGCTTTTTAACACATTATTTAGATTATCTTTTCAGAATTTATTAGTTAAATTAAAATGATTTCTTGTATGCAATTGCTTAGATTCTCCCCCTTATGAAATGGAAATACTACCTTTTATAGAAGGACAAGGTAGCAAACCTATCAGCCATGTTGATAACAAATATGTAAAAATAAAGATAGTTGTCATTTTTGTAAAGTTTCTATAATACATATGTTAAAACCCAATTAAAAAAATAGATTTTCATTTATAAATTTTAATTAATTAGAATCTCATAGGCTACATAGCCTTTCCATCAAACTGTTGGGAACATCCATTTAAAAACCAATGGCTCTATTTGACAAGTGGCTGAGTATAGAAAAATAATGAAATATGGTTATGAGGCCAATTTTAGGCCTTCATAAATTTTGATGTGTAGTAAAAAGTGATCTAAAATTTGGTGTATATGATCCTAGCATAAATTTGAAAAAACTCATTTTACCATTTCTCCTACAACTACAACATGCGATAGATATGGCTTCATGAAAATACCTACCAGGGTCTTTTGGACCTATAAAACTAGCCAAAATGCTTTGAAAGCCAACTTTGTATGTTTGAAATTTTTGATGCCCTACATCACATGGGCTAAAACTTATGAAAAATGGTCCTTGTATAAGGGTTAACAAACCCATTTGACCATTTTTCTTGAAGATGCAGCTCATGTGAGATATGGCCTCTTCAAAATTCCTACCAGATTCTGTTTGAGATCTCTGAAAATGATTGGGAAAAATAGTGAAATTGCATTGGAGATAAACCTTCCACATCCATAAATTTTGATTCACTACATTTCATGGACTAAAAATTAGCAAAAATGGTCCTTGCATGAGGGTTAACAAACCCATTTGACCATTTGTCCTTAAGATGCAATGCATGTGAGATATGGCCTTTTGAAAATGCCTACTAAGATTTGTTTGAGCTCTTTCAAAATGGTCAAGTATGGGAAAAATAGTGAAAATGCATTGGAAGAAAACTTTATACGTCTATAAATTTTGATGCACTATGTTACATGGGCTAAAACTTAGTGAAACTAGTCCTTGCATGAGGCTTAACAAACTTATTTTACCATTTGTCCTGACGATGCAATGCATGTGAGATATGGCATCTTGAAAATGCCTACTAGGTTATATTTGAGCTCTCTGAAAATGGCTAAGTATGGGAAAAATAGTGAAAATGCATTGGCATCTTGAAAATGCCTACTATGTTTCATGGGCTAAAACTTAGTGAAATTATTCCATGCATGAGGGTTAACAAACCCATTTGACCATTTATCCTCAAGATATAGTGCATGTGAGATATGACCTCCTGAAAATGCCTACTAGGCTTTATTTTCACTTCCATTTGATATTCGTGCGACCATATTTGACATCTTGAAGACCGTAAAATTTAACCTCATATGATTTTTTTTCCTAGGTTTAAATTTGACATCCATGTGACCATCATTTGATGTCTACATGACCATCATTGAGGTCCTAAAGATCATCAAATTTAAGCTCATGTGATTTTTTGTTTAGGTTTAAATTTGATTTCTGCTTGACCATCATTTGACATTCGTGTGACTGTCATTAACAGCTTGAAGACCGTCAAATTTAAACTCATATAGATTTTTACATGGTATTAAATTTGACATCCACACGACTGTCATCTATGTTTGGCCAACTTTGTAATTTTTTATCTTGAAGTGTAGAAATCACCAAGGCACTAAATTTTTAAATAATGGACTTAATACCAAAAGGAACCAACCTACCAAACTTGCTAGTCCTAAGAGCTTTCCAAATGCACCTTTAAAATGTTGAAATAAGCCCCTTTTCCCTATTTTGCATGACGTTCATATACTTGTCAGGAAAATACTCTAAAACTGCTTGGGAGCTAACTTTGCATTCTTTTAAATTTTGATGTGATATGTCGCATGAGCTCTAATTTGGTGAAAATTTTCCTTTTAAAAAGGTGAACAAACTTATTTAACCATTTCTCCTATGATTTCAGCACTTGAGAGATACGGCTTCATTAAAATGCCTACTAGGCTCTTTTTAGACCCCTCAAATTTTTCTGCCACTTGACCGAAATGTCTAGATGAACACAAGGAAGGACCAGATGAAAACCAAGCACTTCCATACTTGCTCCAGGAACTTTTGGCACCCCATAGAGTCTCTATAACCTACCCATAACCTTTTAATCAACATTTATCAGTGTTATCTCCATGAAACCTATACTTTTTATTCACAAGGAAAATCATTAGTAAGATTAGGCAAATGAAAGTTCAATAATAAAAAAATAATAATCCATTTTATCAAAGAAGATGATCTTCAAATTACAATAATAGTCAAACATGATAAATCTTTAGTACTAAGGGTCAAAGCATCTCAAGGGTCCCAATTTTCAAGAAAATGGGGGTATATTGGCCCAAAGAAAAACTTAAGCAAAAACAAAAAATATGGAATAAAGACATGTTTTGGAACATCTTATCTCATAATAAAAACATTTAAGAGGAATTAAAGAAGTTAAAATAATTAGTTAATGTGAATATGTTAAATGAACAATTCTAAAGAAGAAAAAGGATCCTCTAAGCACCTTTAACAACCTAGAATTTAAAGAAGTATATTTTTAGAGATAAAATTCTATATTCTATGGTTAAAATAAGGGAAAATACAAAATTATTCCATCAATCATCATCTATAAACATAGATTCAAACAAAATCAATGAACTAGTCAAGGAAGATGGGAGGGTGTGTAAGGAAGAATTTGATATGGAAGAGGAGATCATCCTCTAATTCAAGAACCTTTTTTCTAGAAGATCCTCCTTGGATCATGTTAAATAAGAAAATATGTTTGGGATCTTCCTTAAGGTCATTAGTCAACTGGAAAATTTAACCCTTCTCAAACTTTCTTCTCCAGAAGAAGTAAAATTTTATGCTTTCTCAATGGAGGGGGATAAAACCTTTGGTCCATATGGTTTCCCCCTTTATTCTTGTAGAAATTTTGGGAGATCATTTAATCTAAGGTAGTGGAAACATTATCTAACTTTTTCAATGCAATAACTATTCTTAAAATTTTGAATAATATGTTTCAAGTTCTCTTTCCCAATCATATGGGGGAAGCCAACTAAAAGTCTTCAGATTAATTAGCCTTTATACAAAATTTTATAAAATCTACACCAAAACTATGGTGCTTCAGGTTCAACCCATTTTGGATAAGATAATAGATAAGTGATAGGGTGTATTTTTATTTGGGAGATAAATAACTAATGGAATCATTATTTATCATGAAGTTATACATCTAGCTATTAACTCTTCTAGACAAGGCATGTTCCTAAAATTGGACATGAATAAAGCATATGATAGTGTGTCTTAGAGGTTATTAAACAAGTCCCTTGATATATTTTTATTTAATATATTAGTTATAGGACTGATTTCAACATGGATTACTCCCCCCCCCCATATTCTTAATTCTTATTAATAGAGTTCCTAAAGGTTTTTTCTAGTTTGGTAGAAGACTTAGGCAAGGATATCCTCTACATCCTTACCTTTTTATTATACTCATTGATAATCTTGGAATAATTTAGATTCAAAGGAATTTAAATAACTCCTACAACATCCATGACTACCCATCAATGATTTTTTTATTACACCTCCTTGATGGGAGAAGCCAAGGATTTAAATAACATACTTATAGATTATGAAGAGGTTTCAAAAAAATGTATAAAACACTTCAAAAGTTGTATTTTCTTCATCAACACCTTGGAAGGTTTATAGAATAAGTTGTCTAAAATCAGAAACCTCCCTTCTAATTATTTAAGAATGTTGATTTTTAGTGGAAGAATGACTTTAGATATCTAAAAATCTCTATTGGATGAATTCATAAGAAATTGGTGGGTAGGAAATGTTGTTTGTTATCCTAGGTAGGGAAAATACAACTAATTCAAATATATATTCAAATAATTCTAATGTAATTGATGTAACTCATATACATCCCTATTAAAACTTTAGAAAAATTGGAGAAAATTCAGAAAAAAAATTTCTTTGGATAATCTCAAAGGATATATTTAGATTCCCATTAGTGGCCTAGCATCAATTATGTTTTGCAAAGGTGAGTGGAGGTCTTAGTATAAGAAGAGTTAAGAGGATAAACTATGATTTAATAGATAATTAGGTTGGAGATTTGTCAAATAAGATAAATTATTGACCAAGATCATTAATTGTAAATATATTGAAGGTAAGGAAGATATTAGTTTTTTGCTCGAGGAGGGCCCTATCAATGGTTCAGATTTTTAGAATACTCTAGATGGAATAAAATATCTCATGAGAAAAGGAATAAAATAGAGTTTTGTATATGGGATAAATATGGTATTTTGGGATTACCCATGGATTTTATAATACCCTCTCACTTCCAAGGTCTATCAGGCTGAAGTAAGAAACTTATTCAAGGAATTTTTTGGACAGACTGATAATGTTGGTAGAAAATCATGGAAAATATTATAAATATAATTATAAAATTATGAAAATGATCTAATTTTTTTATAATTTAACCTCAAATTACATAAAATCCACATTAGTATATTTTCAAAAAAATATGTTCTTGTTTGGACAACAACTTTTAAAGGAGAAGTCTCTGTTAAAATTGAGCATTTGGTTTAGCTAGACCTAAAGGAAGATGATCATTATTGGAATGATTTATGGATTAGGAACCTCATAAAAAAATTTGGAGTTTTATTTTGTTTAGTTATTAATAATAAAATCCTTTAATCAATAAATTTTTCATGAGAGGGGTTTCCATCCCCAATGGGTGTATACTATGTAAATGCAATGAGAAGACTATTAGTCATCTATCTATATAGATTTATTTTTCATCCAAAATAATGGATATACTTATTAAAAAGTTTAATATTTATTGGGTTAAACTAAATTCAATGATGAACCTCATTAATAAATGGAAACCACTTAGGACACTATCATCCATGGCCTTCTTATGGCATCTCTCATTTCCCCATTTTTTGGAGTAATATGGAAGGTAAGGAATAATGACATTTTCTAAGACAAGATAATATACCATAGGTCTAAAGATCATAGGATCTTAGTTTATAATAATTAAAACTAGAATAAATTCACCTTAAATGCTAATCATCCCATCTCTAAAGTTGATTCCACCATTTTTAGCAATTGGAAGATCACTCTTTTAGTGAAGACCAACCTCCAAAATTTGATAGAAACCAATTTAAATGGACAAAACCATTAATTTCTTGGTATGAAATAAAATTTTATGGTGCTACCAAAGATAATCCCAAATTATAGGAAGATGGGGAGTAATTAGAGACTTTAAGGTTTTAGTGGTGGTTGTTTAAGATGGACTTAAGGGGTTTCAAATTAGTCATGTGGTAGATACAAAATGTACCCTCTCAGGTATTCAATAGGTGAAAAACTTGAAAATTGATGAGTTTGTAGTGGAAGGGGGTTCTTTGAATATTATAAATTTCTTTCTTGGTAAATCTAAACCCACATGGTCTATCCAAAGGGAAATTGATGATGCAAAACCCCTCTTACAATAATTCAAACATGTTAGTATATTTCATGTTTATAGGGAAGGAAATAATTGGGTGGATGGTATGGAAAAATTAGAAGTTGGAAACCCTTTTTATAAAAATTGGCTTAAGTTAGAGGATCTACTTAGCCATGTTATACAAATTATTATGATTGATGTGTAAAAAGGCCTATATTCCTAAGTGGGAGCATACACTAATTATTATTAATAATAAATGGTTAGATGAACATTATGAACTATTTTTCAATGATGCCCTCATTTATTTTGAGGATCGGATAATAATATCGGAGCATGCAAAGAAAGAACCAATAAAACTAATAATTAATATTCATGTCATCCTAAATACTAAGATTTTAAGTGATATGTTTCATTCTAGTTTAAATTAGAAACTTAAGGATGAGAAATTAAAAGTCAGAAGAGGAGATCAAGATAGGATTGAACTTTTTCATGTGTAAAATTAAAAGATAATCCATCTATATAGTGCATTAAAATGAAGTGAATTTTGGAAAATTTAATGATGAGGATAGTTGGCTTCAACCCTATAATTTTTAAATAGTTCATTATGGGATGGGATAGAGGGTGGATATAATGAATGGCTTAAGCATAAAAATCATATAGGAATTATAGGTGATGTAATTGGTATAAATTGTGATGGTATATAAGCCTTATAAGATAATAGGTACAAGAGAGAGTTAATTGAAATTTTATTCAAGTCTGATGAGGATATCTAAACTAAGAAGAAATAATATCTCAAGATGGATTTTCCAATGTCCTAGCTAGTTATTTTCTTAAAAATTATGAAGTACATGACCCTATAGGGAAAGAATATGATTATATATTCACATAATTTATTATTAATGAATCAAATTAAATGAGGAGAATGGAAAGTTAGCCTCCTTAATTCCTCCTAAGGTATTTGGAGAGTTATGTCACTGCTTATAAATCAAACAAGGTCGATGGTATAAATTCATTAGGGTCTTATTTTTATTATATTCAACAAGGGAGAACCCCTATGGGGTAAAAAAAAATTGTCAACCCAGTCAGGTGTAAATTAGGGATAAGTTAGGGTTTTTTTTAAGAATATCCATATACCCAAGAAGAGGATCCCATTGATGAGATAATTTACATTCAACATTCTACAAAAAATAAGAAGAAAAGAAAATGTAAGGAGATAATCTCAGAAAGACCTATAAATGAATCTAAGTATGGTATGAAATATTTGAAGAAATCACTAGAGCGTCAACACTTAAGACAAAAATTGAAATGGAAATACAAAAATATGGTGAATGATTATGATAAGACTAAGGAAAACATGGAATTTACCATGATGATAAGTATCAAAATTCTCGAGTTGGAGGCAAAGATTGAAAATTTAAAACTCAAAATCTCAAATAAATTATAAATTTAGAGTGAAATGAAGGATGAAATGAAATATTTAATAGATGATTTGGATATCATTCAGATAGAGGGTGTTGGAAAATGAGGTGGAAACATATAAACAAGTTCCAAAAGCCTCCTCAACTCAACAATGGAGAAAACTCTTAAATTGAAAGAATTGTGGTCATTAAGGATAACAAGATAGAAAAGGACAAAGTTTATTTAAAGGCTATGAAAAATGTTAATAAAGGTAAATAAAACTTTGTTAAAAAGAAAGAGATGGAATCTACCATTTAAGGACCCATAAAATTCACCCCTATCAAGAAGAGAGAGTTGTAATATAGTACCAAAGAACCCAGTAAATAAACAAGGTAACACTTTAACAAAGTAAAAAGCAAAAAGATTAAGGATAATACCAAGACACTAGTAGATTACTTATATTCTAATGAATCTTCCCTTCATTCATTTTTTGTTTGTTTCTTTTATATACAAGGTTGGGAATTTTTTTCTAAGTTAAGTGAAATACTAACATAACTTTGGGGGTTTTAGGGTATGTTTAGAGGAATTTTCGCATAGCTTAGGGGACTTTTATTTCTTTTTTATCCCATGCCTAGCCATTTTTATTTTTATTTTGGTTACAAGATCCATAAAAACCCATTTTTTAACATTATAAAATTATAAAAGTAATTTAATACAACATAAAAATATATTCTCTATTTAAAACTCTTTATAATATTATTGATATCTATTTTAAATATGCACCAACATGGGTATTCCTAGCCTTTTTTCCACCCTATATCCTATTCAAGTGATAGCCACCATCCTAATCCTATTACTCACCCATGCCTTATCTTAGATTTATTGATCCAAATTATTACTACATAAAAAGGAATGGGTGCCAAACCTATTCATATATAATATGTTCCTCATAAGCCTAAGCTAGTAATAAAATCTAGGATACATGATATTGTTGAATAATTTTAAATACACATCCTAAGATCTCAATATTTGAGATTTTAAAATAGTCAAATTTATATAAGGATATATTGTATGAACCCTTGCATAAATCCCAATTAACAAGTATCATAGAGTCAACTTATTTTATAAATATTAGGCATGATTTTGAAGAATAATACAAATCTCATTACTTTCAACTACAAAGGTTTACCCTCAAAGGATATCATTGAGCAATATTTTACTTTATTTATACATGTTTGTATTCCTAACAAAGGAATAAAAATAGTGTTAATTGATAATGGATTAGGTCTAAAATTTTTGAAGCATAAAATTCTTTAAAAATTGGGCATCAATAATGATATTATTCAATGATCAAACATGCATATCAAAGGATATGATAATTCATGCATCCCACCAATTGGCCAAATCACATTAAGTGTGGAATTGGGACCAAAAATGGTACAAGTTACATTCCATGTAATGTCTCAATAATTTCATTATAATTTAATCTTGGGTATATATTAGATACACATTATGGAAGTTGTGCCATCTAAATTACATCAATGTGCAAAATTCATATATGATGGGTCATTATAGATAATGCCTAAAGATGATGACCCCTTCAAATTATATAAAATGCTACACTCTGACACAAAAATGAGTTCCTCAAATTGTACCACCCAAGTAATTTATTCCATTCAAAAATATATCATATTATGATATGGGTTAATAAATTAAGATAAATCATTTATCTCAAGATGTCCATAAGGCACTAACATCTAAAGTGCACAAAGTTACACATAATGAATAATAAAATGAACAAAAATACAAATAAATAGATAAAAATCCATTTCAAAATAAAAAAATGATAGTTACACAATAATAAATTCAAACATTTGAGCTTCCTTTATTGGTAAATTTCAAACACAAAGATGATAATGTTTTAAATTATTATGATAGTGATAATGATATTCCTAACGATATGACTAATGAATTTTTTTTAAAGACTAGTTTTGATATGCTTTGGAATCTCTCACACAATATATTCACATCTATGGGCCCTAATAAAAGTAAGATAATCCATCACTAGAGGATATAAAATAAGACATAAATAAATTTAAGACAAAGATAACATATGAACATGTGAATGCTTGTTATACATTCTCTACTTCAGGGCTAAAATATTTAAGTCAACCTTACAAAGGAAAATGTAGATACATGTTAATAATGTGGAATACTCACAAAGGTAAAAAAACATATTTTATAGATCACAATACAATAATATGCTCCATGCATAATAATTTATATGTTACTTGAGGAAAAGATGATATGCTTACCTCATAAAGTATAGGTTAAGAGGTAGGATAATATGTAAAAAAATATCACCATATTTTTATTGTAATTGGATCACATGACACAATATATATCATTATGAGACACTAAAAAAACAAATTTACAATTACAAAAATCAAGGATATATATAGATTGTACAATAGCAATAATAAATACCTTCAATCTTAAAAAATTACAAAGTCAAAATTTCAATGGGACACACTCAAAAATGAACATGATAATAATATGTAACTATTATTAAAAAGATTGATTGGGATCATTATCAAATTATAAATATTGATGTAAACAATTGGGACATAATTTATAGTGTTATAAATCTATGACAAATGGGACAAGATATACATGAAATATAACATTGTCTAATTTTTATAGAGTATCTTGGGTACATTATATTACCCATCACATGTGGACTAAAATTAGTTAATATATCCATATGTGGAATGAATAAAACATCATATTTGACATTTCATTTCAGACAATAATGGTTTACCAATATGAAGGAAATAATGGATACTACCCATATGTGCCTATTTTTTCAATTTTAATGCAGAGATATTTGTATTATACATGATGGATATGGTAACATATCAATATAAATAGCTTATAAAAACAAATGAATAGAATATGGCATGTGGAAAAAATAAAAAAGCTTTGGTCAAACTCTTGGCTTAGTCAAAAGTTAAGGAAATAAATCAAAGTGGGTCATGTTGACTGGATGCTCATCTAGCCTAAAGTGAAAAGGGAGGGATACATGGTCGATAGATAAAATGCTGAGATAGATAGATGGATAAAAAGGAGGAAACATTGGATAATGATGAAAGGGACTGATGTCTGTAGAGCAAGTTAGAATGAGGGTAATCATTTCCTTACTTGCCCTGACTATTATGATTCTCATATTGGCACAAATTGGTAGTCAAGGGACAACCCCAAGGTGAATCATGAGCATGGAAAAGGTATAGTTAATCCCCATAATTATTAAAATTTGAGGGGATAGTGCCAATTTTGTCCCTTTTATTATTTGAAAGGCTTGAGAAGATGTATTAGTTATACTAGCTATGTTTTCACTTGCACTGAGAGGTTTTGGGAGCTTTATTATTTTAGTATGGGAGGTGATATTCTTAAAATTGAGCCATCTTATTTGGAATAATTATACTAGGAACCCATTGTATATCATATCATTCAGGAGGGGGAGTAGCTACCTTTCTTGAAGGGATGATTGGGCATGATGAAAATTTATCTTGACAATTCACTGAATCTTGGGAGGAGGACTCTAGAAGGGTATGCATGGGGGGAATTAACTTTGAGGTTTTGGAGGAGGTGATTGGATAGGATAATGGGATTCCCACCAAAGTTAAGAAAATATAATACCATAGTAAGGTGGTAGACCCAAAGAATATGGTAATCTTTTTCAAGGAAAGAGAAGCAACTGCTAAACTTCATGGGGGTTTTGAGCATGAGAAATTACCAGTTCCATGGGGACAAGTCTGCCTCATGGTAATGAAATATTTCACCCTCAAGGGTAGATATAAAGTTTTTTATTACTACCACTTTGCACTCTTTAATCATTTTAGACATAGATTTGATATTATTTTTCCTTTATTTCTTCTATCTTCTTTGGAAAATTTGATCAAATCAAATAAGGAACATTGGGCCAAAAACCTAGATAGTCACCCCATCCCTATCCATCAAGGTGTTATGCTGAGGCTTTATCACTTCCATCTAAATTTATGTCCACCTAAGCCAATTAAATTGAGACTATTGGATGAATCCCTGACTAACCTGTCTCCTACTAGGAAAAGTAAGAGTAAAGATTTCAAGGGGATCCCCAAAACTCCCAATATTTGATTGGGGGGCCTAGTTCTATTGATTGTGACATTCTAAGAGTTACCCCTCTAGTTGATTATCTTTCCCATTCCCCTTTGTCTCTCAGTGGCAATCCCATCCCCTGAATCAAGAGTTAGGGAAGGTACCTTATAAAACAATCTAAAAGATTTCTAAGGAAGAAGTCTATGTTCTCCCTAAGAAGACTAAAACTATTATTGAGAATATTGGTGGCACCATGGATGAAGGAAAGGATTTGACCGAGGACCATAAACTATTTATGGATAGTAAGGGATGTAGTTTTGGTGTTCACAGATCTAGTAGAATTATTGGTACCTCTTCTATTAATCCTAAAAGTATTTTTATTTTTGATGATTATGATTCCTTTAAATATGATGTTGAAAAAGAAATTGATGAAACCCTCTTTAAACTAGAATATTATGTGGAAGGTACTATCTAATTCCAAAAAATGAATGAGCCCTATTCATATGAGATGGAAGAGGACATTGAGGATGATAGTGACTAGGAGAAGGGAAAGAACTGCTCTCTATGCATCAAGATAGTGAAAGAGATCGATGTGATGAAGACCAAAATGGAAAATATGAACAAGAAATAGAGGATCATGGTTGAATATGTGGCCAATTCTCTCAACCATGTGGCTAAAATTTTCACTATGGTGAAAGACTTTGACAGTAAGGTCAAAAATGTTGGTATTGAAATTCTTGGTGACTACAGAGGAATTATCAAATTCTTGGCTAAGTATGGGACATATGATAGTCCCTAGTTTCCTATGTTGATGCTACTTTTCTTTTTGTTTCATCTACTATTTTAGTGTTTTTTGTGTAGTGTTAATGCACTGTTCTTATCTCATATAAAATTTTTTGATTGGGGGAAGCTTTGTATTGCACCCAAGACCCTTTTTCCTACTTTTTTAATAAAAAACAAATGACTAGAAGATATCAAAGAAGTGGAAATGATTCAACATATAAAATTTTTGGAAAGAAAATCCACCAAACAATCATTTACATCTTGAGTGTGAGGACTTTTGGGACTATTTATTTTCACCCTAAATTGCAAAAAAAAATCAATAAAATATAAAAACATTAAAATAAACCAGATATATAAAAAAAATTAGCATACACATGTTTACTAGCTTTTACAATAATGTTGTTTACTCTATGTTAGTATACAAATATACTTTCCTTTCTATACAAATAATGTTTCATGAGTACTTGAGTGTAATACATGAATTCACTAGATACATGATACATGAACATACATATGTTGGACCTATTGGTGTATGCCTTTTTTCCTATGGGTTTTGGCTACACAATTTCATATTACTTGTTTAGGGGCTTTAGTGTAATGTTGGTTATTTGGAAAGTTTAATACCAAATTCACCAGGATGGGTTATATCTTTCCTCCTCCAACCTATTTATGTACCTATTCCCTTTCATATTTCTTAATGTAATATTTTTTGGATCATTGGTGTCTCATTCCTCTTGTTCATTTCTTGTAGTTACATGTATATGTGTGTTTAGTATTATCTTGTAAAATACATGTCTCACATAGCATATTGAATCAGTGCATTCACTCGAATTAGTATTCTTGGAGCTCATTCTGATATGGTATCAAAGCCAATAAGTTTTCATTAAATTTATCTCCTTTCTTTCTTTAGATATAGGATTAGTTTTTTTAAGATATATTTTTATTGAAAAATCTTGGCATCATAATATTTATTGGCATTTAAATTTAATAAAATGTTATATTTGATTAGCCATTATCACTTATGGAATTGTAGAAATTAGAGATTTGGTTTGTGATCAATTTCTCTTTATTCAAAATTTGCTTAAAAAAGGAAGTGATTTTAGGCATATGAGATAGCTAACTACATATTGAGTCATTAAGGACCTTTCCATTGAGTCTGAAAGGCTTGAGAAAGTCAAGATCATATTTTATTTCATTAGATTTGGAGTTTTGAAGCATTTTTTATGAGGTACTGACATTTTTAGAGCACTTTCAACCAAATCTAACCCTACCATCACATTCAAAAGGCCCAAATCTATATAGACCAACTTTTGTTTCATCAAATTTCAATATTTGAGGCACATTTGGCAAGGGTTCAAAGTTAGAAGAATTTAAATCATAGTAGTAATGGACATTTGACCATCAAATTTAATCTAGTGATTTTTTGGAATATTCTCTACAAATTCTACCAACTTTGCCACCAGATTTGGCTGTTCTACCAAATTTATCTTGGTTCTACATTTGGCTAGAGGTTCACCAAATTTGATAGAATTTTTTAGTATACCTCTATATTTATTAGCATCACCAAATTTGGTGACATCACACCAAATTTAATAGAGGATTTTTTTCAAATCTTCCCCCCTCATGGTTGAGTAGTCTACCCTGGATTAGTCAACTTTAGAGAACCATAACTTGGTTATACAAGCTTCTTTTTTGGATCAATTTTTTTTATTTGGGGTATAATTTTGTGCTTTACACATTGGTGCAATTATTTTTGTTTTTAGTGTTTGGTGTTTCCATAAATTATAGATTTTCATAGATGTTGCTAAGTAATCCTCATTTTTTAACCTTTTAGGGCTTTGTTCAGGCACATATAACAACATATTCTAGTTTTTTTTAAAGTGCATGGTTTTTGTTGTAATTTTTAGTGGTGTGATCTATTTGATCTATTTCTATCAAAAAATGTACTTTGTTTTCTATGGCCATTTTTGGCATCTATATTCACTGAGATCAAATCTACTTCATTGACAATTGGTAGTTTCAAAATGAACTAAATTATAAAGTTAATTTTTTTTGAGGGTGTACCTAACTAGTTCACACATTTACTTCTCCTCATATGGATGCATTAACAATAGAGTCTGACATCCTCCTACTTGGCCTATTTGTATTTCATGTTTACTAATTTGGTCATCTACACTATTTTCTCTTACATGTTTGGATGCATTATCAACTGAATCTAACATCCTCACATTGAGCATTATTTTTTAATTATAAACATAGGGGGTAATTATTTATTGTGTTGGGGATATATTTGTGGACCCTACATTCTCTTTCTTGTACATATTCAAATTTTTGTAATTATTACCTGTGCCCATTTAGTGACTACTTACATAGATTACTCTTGTATTCCTAGATGCATTGTAAGTAGGGCTTGATGTCAATTTGAGCATGTATTGTCACTTGTGTACTAATTATTCTCTCTTGATTGGACTCATTTTCAATGTATTTTGAAGTCCATCTCCAAAACATGTACTATTACTCTTAGTTGTGGTCATGTCAACTCCACTTGAGAGATATCAGATGAGGAGAATTGTTTCATCTCTAGTGATCCTTCTTGGTAAGAATAACTATGCTTCATGGCATATGTACATGAAAAATTTACTCAAGGAATATGAACTTATTCCATTCTTAAATGGATAGATTCCTAATCCTATTGACCTAGGCCAATACAATGACTAGGCTATCTCTTGTGACTATGTCTATGGTCACTTATTATTACATGTTTCATAGGATTTGTACCACCATGAATAGCACATAGAGTGTCCCTCCACTATTTGGAGCACTCTTTAGAGTATTTTTGGAGATCTAGTTGAGACTTATGTCACACCTCCTTCTCAATTACCCATCATTTCTTTTGAGATAGTTGTACTCTTACCTCTTTCTTTTATTTCTTGTGATGACACATCTATGGTGGATAGTGCTCTTTTTTTTGGTAAGCCCCCCTATAGGATGAGATTTTTCCAGACCTTAGTTATCTCATTACAAATTATTTATCTATTCATGTGTATATTATTGCTCTTTTAGATCCTTCATAGACTTGCACTTCAAAGGAATCTACTATTTATAGTATGAGTACACACATTGAGAGTATTGATGACTCATATGTTCTTGAGGATGTTCATCTTGTAGATTTGAGTGCTTCCTTTGTAGACCAATCTTTAGTTTTGACAAATTTTTAGAATTGTTCTCCTATTCCCATGGACATTCTTTAAATGAATGATCCATGTCTATCTTCTTCTTTGGTTGTTTTCTCTACTTCATTGTATGCTTCTTCATTGCCATCTTCTACAGTTAGTCCTATGATACTTGATCAAACTTTGGAACATTTGAGCATTATCAGAGAGATATTTGAGCATTGTTCAGAGATTTACATCATGATTCCTATCTACATTCCACTTGAGTGGGAATTTAATAGTTTGGCAGCTTATAGTTTCTTTATTCCAAAAGGAAGAGACATAATTTGTTATAGAGGGACCTACTATAACATTCACCATGTGACATTCTACATTCACATTCTCTCTCTTTTATGTGGAGGCACAATTCCTTCATGTTTTTTTAGGATATTGGGGATCATCGCTATGTAATTAGAGTGTTAATTACTTCAACATCTTCGTCTAGGGTATCTTTTAGTCTCCTCTTCTTATTTTTTCTCTTTTGGAGGGGGGAGTTTTTTCCCACATGGGTACCTCATCAGGTCTTGTTACCAAAACTCATTTTTGTATTTTTTGTATCATCACCTTCTTAAACTATGCTTATGGGGGTGTTGGTGTTTCCTTTTTTCCTATGGGTTTTGGATACACAATTGTATATTGCTTGCTTAGGGGCTTTAGTGTCATGTTGGTTATTTGGAAAATTTAATACCACATTCACTAGAATGGGTTATATCTTTCCTCCTCCAAAGTATTTATGTACCTATTCCATTTCATATTTATTAATGCAATATTATGTGGATCATTGGTGTCTCATTCCTCTTGTTCATTTCTTGAAGTTATGTGTATGTGTGTGTTTAGTGTTGTCTTGTATAATACATGTCTCACATAGTATATGAAATCAATGCATTCACTCAGATTAATATTCTTGGAGCTCATTCTAATAAGACCTTTCCTCCACTTGCATGGCATTACACATTGGGAGCATATGCTGTTGGGGATCAACCAACAATAGATTACACTTGTGAAAGCAATAGATGCGGAATTAAATCAGATAGACAAGTAACTAGAATGATAATAGCAAGAACAAGAGATACAAGAAACCACCCTGAAAACTTGTATTAACAAACTCTTTACAAAAGGAATACAATTGAAGAAAACTTATTTCTTCCACACCTCTCCTAGATGTATAGATCTCTCACTAGATCTCTATTCCTCAAGAGCTCTCTCTCTCAAGAACAATCAACTCCAACAAAACTTGGATTGATTCAATTTTGTACTGTTCTTCAACAACTACTACAATAATTCACACAAAGCTAAGAAGATCTAATTCTACATATAGAATTAGGAAACTTGAGCATGCACTTACAATAAATAGTTAACCCACTTGAACAAGGGCTCTAAAAATAATATTGCTAATAATAGAGACGCGAGCTTAAGACTACAACTTAAACTCATCATGCAAACACTCGCTTTTGTCCTCAGAAATAGCTTTTAAGACGCACATGTAACCGACGTCGGTTCTTGCTGCTTGCCTGTGACTGCCACCGACCGACCCACTACTGACGTCGGTGCCTCTGTAACTGCACCTGACCGACGTCGGTCGCTCTTCACTGATGCTGGTGTCTGTGTAGACTCGAAACTATCATAGTGTGCTCCTTGGTGAAGCTTTTAGCTCCACACCCTAACAATCTCCCACTTGGAGATAAACAACTGCACCAGTACCTATACATCAACATCTTCTAGCTCCTCCATCTTTAACTCAATCATGAAGACCAATAGAAGTTGAATGAAGATTCAACTTCTCCTTTGTAACCGGCTTGGTTAACATATCAGTAGGATTCCTATCCATATGGATCTTCTCCAGCTTCAACTCACCATCTTCCAATACCTGTCATATGAAGTGATACCTTAGCTGTATGTGCTTTGTTCTTGAATGAAAGGCTGAATTCTTAGCCAAATGGATTGCGCTCTGATTGTCACTATACAATCTACAACTCTCATGCTCCTTACCAAGCTCATCCATGAATCGTGTCATCCATATCATCTCTTTGCTAGCCTCTGTGGCTGCAATATACTCTGCTTCTGTAGTTGACAAGGCAACAACCTTCTGAAACTTAGATATCCAGCTAACCGTCGTTACACCTACAGTGAAAACATAACATGTAGTGCTCCTCCTGCCATCCAAATCACCTACCATATCTGAATCTACATAACCATGTAGAGAAGTATCTGAACCTCCATAGCACAAGTGCTTACTGCTGGTTCCTCTCAGATATCTAAGGATCCACGAAACTGCTTTCCAATGTTCCTTACCTAGATTGGCCATATACTTACTTACCACTCCCACTGCTTGGGCAATATCCGGTCTAGTACACACCATTGCATACATCAAACTCCCTACTGTGGAAGAATATGGAACCTTACTCATGTACTCTACCTCATCATATGAATTAGGACATTGTTCTTTACTCAACTTAAAATGTCCAGCCAAAGGTGTGCTTACCAGTTTAGCATCCTGCATATTGAACCATTTCAACACCTTGTCCACATAATCTTTTTGAGACAATATCAACCTATGATTTTTCCTGTCTCTCTTAATGCTCATGCCAAGGATTTTCTTCGTTGCTCCCAAATCCTTCATAGCAAATGTTTGAGCTAATTTCACCTTAAGCTCAGAGATATCCTGCATGTGAGATCCTGTAACCAGCATATCATCTACATACAACAATAGAATAATATATCTACCATTATCAAATCTCTTGAAATACACGCAATGGTCAGATTGACACCTACTGTAGCCATGCTCAGTCACAAACCTGCCAAATTTTAGATACCATTGCCTAGGAGCTTGCTTGAGGCCATACAAGCTTTTCTTCAATCTGCACACAAACTTCTCCTTACCTTTGACCTCAAATCCTTCTAGCTGTTCCATATATATTTCCTCATCCAAATCTCCATGAAGAAATGTTGTCTTAACATCTATCTGGCTTTTGTGCAAATCCTTTTACTACCAATCTGGCCTTATATCTCATCTATCGATTCTCACCTTCTTACAACCTGTAGGTCCATCTGTTCTTGAGTGTTTTCTTACCAGCTGGCAATTCAACCAAATCCCATGTTTGGTTCTCTCTTAAGGACTCCAACTCCTTAACCATGCCATACTCCCACTGACTCTTGGACTCCACCTGTATTACTTCTTCAAAACTCTTTGGTTCTCCACTATCAGTTAGCAATAGGTAAAATAAAGAAGGAGAATATCTAATTGGAGGCTTACTCACCCTTTCTGACCTCCTGATGGGTGTCTGAGACTCATTTACAACACGCTGTCCACCCAAATTCTTTAACAGTGACTGACCTCGGTCACCTCCAGACCTGTTACTAGCCGACGCTGGTTCTGTCTGACTGACCTCGGTGTCTGTCCTACCGATGTCGGTCTCTGTATGGTTGACACCAATTTCTATTCTATCGACATCGGTTCCTAACCTGCCGACGTCGGTCTCTGTGTTTTCTTGCAAGTGATTATTTCTTTTTCCTATGAGCTCATATTAGACCTTTACCTCATCCAATTCACCATTGCTCTGCTCAGATTGATTTAGCTTCCTTAGCTGATCACAATACATCACTCTTTCATTGAAAACAACATCATGGCTCATGATTACCTTGTTAGTTTCTAGATTCCACAATTTGTAACCAAAATCATCTGAGCCATAGCCAATAAACGTGCACCTCATAGACTTAGCATCAAGCTTCTTTCTATTTTCTTTATCTATGTGCACAAAGGCTTCACAACCAAAAACTTTGAGATATGAGAGATCAACCTTTTTACCTGTCCATGCCTCTTCTGAAATACCACCATCTAGAGCTGTAGAGGGTCCTCTGCTAATCAGGTATACTGTAGTGTCAACAGCTTGTGCCCAAAACTGTAAGGGCAAACTAGCATGCAATCTCATACATCTTACACGCTCCATTATTGTCCTATTCATCCTTTCAGCAATTCCATTCTACTGAGGTGTCCTTAGAACCATCCTTTGCCTTCCTTGTAGCATCATCTATGAAAGATACATAGTACTGTGATCCTCTAATGGAAGCAACCTGAGCTGGTCCCCACATGTCTGTGTGAACAAGCTGTAACTTATGCCTCTTCTTAGTAAACCCAGTCTTGAGAAAACTAACCCTTTTCTGTTTTCCAAATACACAGTGCTCACAAAACTCTAGATCTATGCCTTTTAAATCTAAAAGCATACCTTTGGACTTAAGAATTGACATCCCCTTCTCACTCATGTGGCCAAGCCTTGAGTGCCACAATTTAGCATCCACATTTGAAGTAGATAATACAAAAGGATATTTGTTAGTAACACAATTACACAAATAGAGAGTACCTTCTCTCTTACCTCTAGCCATAACAAGTGCACCCTTGGTCACCTTCCAAGATTCTACTGTGAGAGTTACTGTACAACCCTCATCCCCTAACTTTCCTACAGAAATCAAATTTCTCTTCAAGCTAGGAACATGCATCACATCTCTCAACACCCATGTGTTGCTATTCTACATCTTCATCTACACTTTACCTTTTCCAATTATTTTACAGGGCTCATCATCCCCTAGATACACTATTCCAAAATCTCCATGGATATAGTCACTAAAATATTCCCTGTTAGGGGTAGCATGAAAATATGCACTAAAATCTAATACCCAAGATTCTATATTATTATGCAGAGAGAAAATTAAAGCATCTTGTGCAATACCTGCAACCTTGGCTTCTTCCTTTCCTTTGTGCTGATTGTCCTCCTTAGGCTTTGACCAACAATCTCTGCTTATGTGCCCCATCTTTCCACAATTCCAGCATTGTGGCCTTCTGCCATTTTTGGATTTAGATCTACCCTTCCCCTTAGATTTGGATCTTGATCTGCCTTTCTTGCTCTTCTCTTTCTGCCTCCCCCTGCTCTCAAAACTTAGAGCGTTCCCAGATGTCTCTTCTGTGCTTTTCCTACATATTTCCTCATTCAAGATAACACTAACAACATCCTCTACTTTCAAAATATTTGATGCATATGTAGTATTACTTACTGCTAGTACTAAGCCATGCCAGCTTTTAGGTAAAGAACATAATATTAAAAGAGCTTTTATTTCATCATCAAACACTATATTGACTGAACTCAATTGATTCACAATTCCATTGAAATCATTCAGATGAGTAGAAACAGATCCACCTTCATTCATATGCAAATTAAATAACTGCTTCATAAGATATACCTTATTAGAAGCTGAGGGTTTTTCATACAAATTTGCTAATGTAGTCATCAACTCTACTATAGACTTTGCCTGTGATAAATTAGATATCACAGTGGATGCTAGACTCAGTCTTATAGACCCCAGAGCCTTTCTATCAAGAACTTCCCATTCTTCATCCTCCATGTCTTTGGGCTTCTTTGCAACCCCACCTAACAGTAAGTAGAGATCTTTTTGATACAGATAATCCTCTATCTGCATTCTCCAATGTTGGTAATTTTTGCCATTAAAATTTTCCATTCTCAGTTTACTTTCATCTGCCATTGCTTCTCCCACTCAAACAAAAATCCCTGCAGAAACCCCTATGAGAACCTATAATCAATACGCACTACACAGATCTGAACCACCTGTTAGTGAACCTGAGCTCTGATACCAGTTATTGGTATCAGCTCTTGAACCTGCAACCAAGGCTCTGACACCACTTGTTGGGGATCAACCAACAATAGATTACACTTGTGAAAGTAATAGATGCGGAATTAAATCAGATAGACAAGTAACTAGAATGATAATAGCAAGAACAAGAGATACAAGAAACCACCCTGAAAACTTGTATTAACAAACTCTTTACAAAAGGAATACAATTGAAGAAACTTCTTTCTTCCACACCTCTCCTAGATGTATAGATCTCTCACTAGATCTCTATTCCTCAAGAGCTCTCTCTCTCAAGAACAATCAACTCCAACAAAACCTGGATTGATTCAATTCTGTACTGTTCTTCAACAACTACTACAATAATTCACACAAAGCTAAGAAGATCTAATTCTACATATAGAATTAGGAAACTTGAGCATGCACTTACAATAAATAGTTAACCACTTGAATAAGGGCTCTAAAAATAATATTGCTAATAATAGAGACGTGAGCTTAAGACTACAACTTAAACTCATCATGCAAACACTCGCTTTTGTCCTCGGAAATAGCTTTCTAGACGCACATGTAACCGACGTCGGTTCTTGCTGCTTGCCTGTGACTGCCACCGACCGACCCACTACTGACGTCGGTGCCTCTGTAACTGCACCTGACCGACGTCGGTCGCTCCTGACTGATGCCGGTGTCTGTGTAGACTCGAAACTGTCATAGTGTGCTCCTTGGTGAAGCTTTTAGCTCCACACCCTAACATATGTTTCATTGATCATGATCAATATAGGTTACATTTTTTTATGATCATATTCCATTATCATTATTGAGCCTATATACTAATACTTACACATGTTTATACTCATTCTTACATCTTACATGGTGTGATAAATATGTAATGCTATAGTACATTTTTCTAACACATATCTACAAGGAATAGTATACTATGTTTATGTTAGTTAATCATATCTCACATATTCATATTTTCACATGGCATACTTGAGTGCACTTCATGTTCAATGTCTTTTTTTGATTTTGGAACATTTTAACATATTCCTTATTTATTGGTCATTGTGACCTAAGTGTTGTTTATATGGTGTGTATAAATTTTAACATGTCATCCCCTTGAGTGTGTGGCATATGAAAATTACCCTTTTTTGTGGTCTCCTTAGACCCATTTTGCATGACACTGAGTGATCTTGTGTGTGTGATTGATCATATATTGATTTTGTGTTTGTTACTCCTTGACATTCCATATACTGCATCTTAGCATTTATTGTGATTGAATACTAAAATATTCATTGATACATATTTTTTAGACATGATACACTATATTTTTATTTGCTACATGATTGATACATATATGTCATGGTTATCTTATCCTTTTGAGATAAAGAGACTACTAGATTCTCTTCCCCTCACATTAAAATGGGGGGAATATCAATAGGGTAATGTCATAAAGACACAATTAGACACACATATGGTAGGAAAAATTGGAAAATTTTGATATATTTAACATGATTTAGATATACACTTGGGACATAATATTATGCATCTGGCACCAATTTTCACAAATTTGGGACATTTTTTTCATATTTTAGATAAATATAATATAAATTTTATAGAGAAGAGGTTACATTATGACAAATACTTTATATTGAAACACATTAGAGGTTCATATGCCATGAAAATGCACCAAATCATAGAAACATATTCATATTATACACCATTTACAACCAATTTGATGAGGGGGAATTAAAAGGGTTTATTATTTTCTCACCATAAATTGATGCACTGACCTTTATAATACATATTTATTTAGCCTTTATCTATCTATAGAAGTTGGCTCTCTTGAGTAGTTTTGTCGAGATTTAGTTCCCTTGGTAGCTTTGGCACTACTCCCATTTTTTACTTTATATGGTTACACCACTTGACCTTGGCTATAATGGATATATTATGTATACCCTTGAGTTTTATGATTGAGATTTAGTGTTCTCAATGGCCTTGGCACAACTCACCATTTCACTATATTGAGAGAATGATCACCCTCCAATTCTCTCTTCACATATCTGAGGTTCATTTTTGAACCTCTCTCTCCAATTCTTCAATAAGGAATCATCATCACCAAATAAAATTACCAAGACACCTCATGGGTCCTTCAACACATAGGTGTATTCCTTCCTTTCTCTATTTACTTTGAAAATTTTAAATTATTCATTTTAAGATTATATGCACTAATTATATTGTAACATGTTATTTATTTCTTGTAATTAATAAACAAAAAATTCAAATAGGGATCAACCAAATAAAATCTATCTTCTACCCACCATGGTATGCATTTATTTCATTTAACTTAGTAATTTGATCCTTCTCCATTACTTGATTGAAGGGATGGGGGAATTTAGATACTTAAATATTTTTTTATATGAAATATTAATATTTTAGACTTGGAAAATACCAATCATATCTAAAACCTCTAGTACATGACCTTACCACTACCTCAAGGCTCACATTTTCCATCTCACTATGCCGAATTTACTATCATATAGTCATAATATAACATTTTGATGACATAAATCACATGTAGCCTATAGTCTATGTAAAAATTGATTTTCATAATGTAAAAATAGTTATATATCCTCAATAATGTTTTACCCTAAAATATAATAGAGTCAAAATTAGGATGCTCACAACGATGATAGTGTCCCTACCTTTTATATGATAAAACTTCATATCTTTCAACATGTATGGGCCTACCTATTTATCTTCATTAACCCTACCATGATATTATTCCATAATGTGTGGTATAAATATAAATCAAATCTAATTATTTATGCATCTAAAAAATACAAATAAATCCCCTCTCAAACTCATACTAAGCTACTAAAACACACTTGCAAAATTGATCTATAATACATTTTTCTTATTTATTTTTATATCATTCATAAGATCAATTTTCTTATAGGACTAAAGCATTCAAAGAGCATCCCATGAGTATATTTTCCAAGTTACAAACTATATCACTACATGCACTTAGATATGGAATATTACTTAATTGTTCATAAATAATCCCACTATAAACACCCTAATTTGGTCAAAAAAACACAATTACTATGTATTTTATGGCTCTTTGATAGGAAGTTCTTAATGGTGAATGAGATTTTTATTTTCATGGTCACTTTGGTTTTTTTATCCTTATTATGACTTACTTTTCCCATTTTTACACCCTCAATAGTTTCATGTCACCCATTTTCTATTCATAAGGGCCCTTAGCCTATTTTTCCTAATAAAAAACTAGTTTTGTGGACATAAGAAAGTAACACAATCCTAGATAGGAGCACACTACACTAGTGTCCACCTCAACACTATTATCCAAAGATCATGTTTTTAACTTGTTTTAGGTCCTTACCCTTCTTTGGGTCTCTTCTTATAATTATATATATATTTTTACCTTGTAGGATTATGAACAAATGTCTCACATTCAAAAAAATATCCTTCTATATAAATAAAATTTTAAGGCATTCTACATCTAGCACTTATTACTTTGGCACATAATTACATAAAATTAGTCAATAGTATGGCTCAACATTCTACATATTTAATCAACATTGCACATAGATATATATTCTTAATCAAAGAAGGGACTAAACAAAATTAATTTTTACATACCATGTGCATTGACTATGTATGCTCCCTAAGGGAAAACTACATTAAATCTAAGACCCTTACAATTGGGGTTAATTATAGATAATATCTAGAACAATAGGGTTTTTAGGTTGTTTGATTGTAACATCCCACAACCCATCTTTTCCCCTTCTATTTATATTTAATTTCATTTTTATTTCATGTTTTCATTAGGGTTTTGAATAAATAAAAACCAAAAGGTGACATATAAATATTATCAAAAGCTCTTGAGAACATGTACATGACCCAATAAGCCTCCTATAACATCCCAAAAAGTTCTAAGGATCTTGTCTACAAAAGGATACTAGAATTATAACTTTGTCGATATCACACCACATTACTATCCAACTAACTGCTCTATTAACTTGAGGTAGGTGGAACACTAATTTTTGAATGAAGGGATTCCTAATTGTTCCTCTAATTTATTATAACACTACCATCACCCAGTGATGCATGCTTCACTCCACATACATAGAATTTCTCATTTGCATTATTACTTAGGGTAAATTAATTAAATTATTTATTTATCTACATTTATCCCCTTTACTCCATCCCTTTAATAATCTATTATTTATATCATTAAGTCATAAAAATTTAAATCATTTAGTGAACCCAACTTTATTTTAATATTGATTAACAACCATAATTCTCTCCTAAGGTTTTCCTTCTCCTTTTATGTAATTGATAAGGGTTTTTTAAATTTTGATTTTTTATGATTTTTTCACATCCTAATTGATCCATATCATTCCTCTATTAGGGTTTTCATTGATTAAATATTTTAAAATTTTGTTTAAAAACTCTTCAAACCCTATAGCTACATACTATATCCTTAGACATCCAAAAGTTATCCCTTAGGGTTTCAATTCAACTTTTAATTTTATAAACTTTGGGTTGAATATTTAGCATATTTTCAAATGTGTGTGCGTGTGTGTGCGTGCGTGCGTGCGTGCGTGCGTGCGTGTGTGTGTGTGTGTGTGTGTGTGTGTGTGTGTGTGTGTGTGTGTGTGTGTGTGTGTGTGTGTGTGTGTGTGTGTGTGTGTGTGTGTGTGTGTGTGTGTGTGTGTGTGTGTGTGTGTGTGTGTGTGTGTGTGCGTGCGTGCGTGTGTACGTGCGTGCGTGCATGCATGCGTGCGTGCGTGCGTGCGTGCGTGCGTGCGTGTGTGTGTGTGTGTGTGTGTGTGTGTGTGTGTGTGAGAGAGAGAGAGAGAGAGAGAGAGAGAGAGAGAGAGAGAGAGAGAGAGAGAGAGAGAGAGAGAGAGAGAGAGAGAGAGAGAGAGAGAGAGAGAGAGAGAGAGAGAGAGAGAGAGAGAGAGAGAGAGAGAGAGAGAGAGAGAGAGAGAGAGAGAGAGAATATTATATCCATTTTTCTTATTATTTTTCATTTTTTACATTCTCTTTTTTGTTAATTTTAATATGACCTCTAGGGAACCTATTCCCCCTCACCCATTTGATCATTTTTTTAACTTTTTACATAATTATACAAATAAATGGATGAATTTTAAATTTTTTACACTAACACATGATAAAGAGAATGCTTTCATTCATAATGATTATGATGATTATTATTATAATGATGAATATGGTAATTTTAATGAGAATGACAATGCAAGTGATAATGAGGATAGAGTAGATTCATCTTCTCCTCCTCTCTCTTCACCCACTTTTTAAAATCATCTTAACAACATAAGGACAAAATATCCCCTTATAGGTAGTGCTTTTTTTAAATAATATCTTAGCCTATCAACCACTTTTACCGCATCTTTATTTAAATTAAAATAATATATGATAAATAAAATTAAAGTACCTTTGCATGATTCAAGTAATATTATTCCTTCACATGATGTTCCTAACATAGAAAAGGAAAATGCACTTTATTCATCTTTATTAATTCAATTCAAAAAATCATGTACAACTGATATTGCACCTTTTAAAAATTCATAAATTAAAGTAGATGATATTATGTTGTCACCTTATTTTACATTTCAAACTCAAAACATTGATTCTATGCAAAATATAAATAATTAAAATATTTATAACCTTGTATCTTATCCTACATGTCATAATGTGCCAAATGAAAATATGATTGCTATTTATTCTACCCTTGACTCCATTATTAAAAGTAATGATAACATGCACATTACACTCATTGTAGTGAAGAAACACATTGGATTCCACATACACATGATGATGTGTTGCATAGTAGTAAAAAGTTAAAATATTATTCTACTCTTTCTCTAATTGATCATCAAAATGATAGTTCTTGTTTGCTTAACTCTACAAGTGAAATAAATTTTGATTTTGATGAAACTTGGAATAAAAATGATTACTATGATTTTAGTGAAGAATACATTGATTCTAGTCTTCTCTCTACTTTAACCATCTCTCATGTCAAAATTGATTAATTATTAAATGTAAATTGAAGAAATAATGTCTTCAGATAAAAATTTGCAAAATTATACTCATGTTCATAGTTTTCATTCACATGATAATAATGTGTCTTATATTCCATTAGCATGTGATACTTATTTAAAAAAAAATAAAATAAGAGATACTAATGAATCTATTCCACCCCTCATTAAAATAGAACATGTCCTCATTCTAACCTCCTTGAGGGTGATATCCAATTTCCCTCCCACCAAGTCCAAGCTATCACCCCTCTAGTAAGGTTATGATGATCCAACTAAATATCTCTAATAATGCTCCATGAAATAATATACCACTGGCTAAAATTAACAATAAGATTTAGTGTTTAAATGAAACTCTTAATGATGTTAAAATACCTACTCAAGAGGTAATATTATTGATGCATGCCATGGGTAAGGGACTATTTCAGATAATTTTGACTTATTTATAGTCCAAATAAAAAATAAATATCAATAATGAACCTTCATTATTTGAAATTTTATAATTTTAAATTATCTCCAATATAATAAATGGGTAATACATCCAAATTATTACCATACTCTCCACATGTAACTTGCATAGAACCCAAAAACTATTCAGTTTCAAATATTATCTCCCATTCCTAAGAACCTAATCCACCTATTCCTAAGGAAAAAGTGGCACCAAAACCACCAATAAATATACTCAACAAAGAAAAATACCCACTTCATAGAGCATCTCCCATAGTGAGTAGATCATAAGACACTAGTAGAGGGGATATACAATTCTTAGATAGAGACATGCTTCATGATATCTTATTTAAATTATTATATAGGAGGGTGATAAAATTTTCTCCTACTCATCATCATTCAAAAAATTATATGCATATAATAATAAATAAACCATATTAAAATTATCATCAAATCACTGGATGGGTAATAACTATTGTGAACTCAGAGATCATATTGACCAGTATGTCAATAGAGGCATTATAATATTCACATAGGGGGCATTGAGATCTCCTTCACATCATTTTTCTAGATCACATTCCTATATGATTAAGTCATCCTAGGGAATTCCTTTCAAGGATCCATTGGTTATGCATCATATGAGCCATATCATTTATAAGACACCTACTTATGTGAGATCTCATTCACCAAAAAGTTAATATATATAGAAACTAGTTCAAAGAGATCCCTCTACTTATATAACATGGTGAAAAAATGGAAAACAAATCTACCACTAGTTTAAATATGACAACTAATTAAGATATTTTCAAGAGATAATACACACCAAAGTAAAGTTTTAGTATGACAACTGATTAATTTATTTGCTATAGAATCTAAAAATCTAGCTAGCATCAGTGCACCAAGATCAATACTATTCTGTGCAGCTATTTCTACACCAAAAAAATGATAAATATGGTAATTTGTTTACACTTCCATTAGGATTTAGATAGTGCACACTATAGTCACAAGATTAACACTAACATATAATATGATACTTCCATGTCAAAAATAACAAAAGCTAACATTTTCTATCTAGTATAAATATCTATTCAACATCTATATGAAAATTAAATCAATTATCATTATCTAATCAATTATAAACATTTCCATGTCAACAAGTAAGAAATAAGAATAATCAAAACATCTAATCAAATAAACAATCCACAATTAGAATACCACATAAAATGATGCCCATATATCAAAAGTTTTAATGTGTGTGTGTGTGTGTATTAAAAAGGTTTTGTATAATGATACATAACCACTCAATAGTGGGAACTCAGTCACCATGACCCATATCTTCACCCTCACTCTCATCTCCATACCCACTAAAATTTGATGAACCTACATCCCCTCTAAACCTAGATTAAGACTTACACCTATGCTATCTCTCCCATAGGATTGTTATCTCAACTATAACCTTTCTATGCTCATTCTAAAGAAGAATATAATCATCCACTATCATGCTACTTGCCCCACCCAAACCATTGGGTGGGGGCACAAATAAGTGATAAAATCCTATATATGTCTCATCTTTTTTCATTGTTTCCCTCCTATATACAATGGTGGCAATAGTCTCCCAATCAAATAGGTGTGTATGGATACCATCCACCTCTATAACTTGCTCCACCATCCAATCATCTAAGGCATCACCAATAATGTGTTATGTAATCTCTCATAGTGATGCCTTAATGATAGTTTCCTATTACTCATCATCTCTTACACCTACACACACCAACATAGTACATTAGATATATACTCAATAAGCCAATACTAAATAAAATAACCATACAAATCTACAAAAATAACATACCTTAGACTAATCTAATGAAATATAAATCTAGCACATCTTAAATAATGACCATGTCTCTCAAGAATAGTTGTGGCCATTTATGTCATACCCACCATAGTTTGTAGGCATTTATGGCTCCACATCATCAACATTAGGTGTCTCTTTCACAACATCTCTCTTTGTCATTAAAATTAGAGCCAACTTGGTCACCATAGGTCTCACTCGATTACCTATTCTCATCACAGCCTAAGTACTCCACACCCATACCCATGGTGTGTGGGGAACATATTACACCATATTGAACTACCATGTAACCCACTCATACTAGAATATCTCAAATATATTAGTCTACTGATTGTGAAGCCAATAGCTCACCCAAATATATCTCAACTTAACTACATCCTTGGTCTACCCCTAAAATACCCTATATGGTCTCCAAATAATATCTTGAGATGTAACTTAATCTAGTACCTACTAACAATGCATCATGTTCCTTGATTACATGGGGGCCATACATGTCTACCTATTTAAAAATACCTAGGGGTGTGCCCAATATATACATGGAAAACCCTCTAGTTTAGCCACCATATTATGTTAATAAACCTAGATATGTAACATTATCAATGACAAAATCCCACCAAAGCATAACTCTTGAGTAAAATTGTACAAATATTGATATAAGTGGGCTAGCATGGTGTGACCTGATGAGTATATAGTCATGTTCTATATATCATAAATAATGTTATGTATATTATATCCAATCAATACATCACTACCATTAATAGTAACAAATGAATCCATTAACCTCCCACAAAATTATGCAACCACATAACATTAAGCCCTAATAATCATATATAATAACACATCACTAATATTACCTCAATGATGTGTCCCTATAATAATGGATGAAAAATACCTCAAGGCCTGATCCATGTATCTTTATCCACTTACATCCTAAAATACCACTCAATTAAAAAGTAATAAGTATCCTTAATATCCTTTACACATCCTCTAGAGTAATAGTCAACTTCCTAGTAGGCATCCAAAAGTGCATGCATTGGTATTCTACTACTCACATAGTGTTTTCATCAAGTAACAATCCTAGTGCATAGATTATAGTGATGTTGCATACCCCAAACTAGCCATATACAATACTACTCTCTCATCATATGTTAAAGGTAACCCGTGTAGACACTCCATCATCTCACTGCTCAACAAATACCTCATGCATACATATACTTATTAAAAACCCAAAATATGATGTTATCATCTCCAAATATCAATTATATATTCCCAAATAATCATTAAATACAAATTCAAATAAAATATTTCACTGATTTAGTCTACAAGATGATAGTATTGTAAATGATATTATAGCACTAAACAATATTGCAGTCCATAGATAGTAGCACAACGACCTAAGACACTAGCATTATCCTCAAGATGATAACATGACCCACCCAAAAATCCTTATTTATCATTTTTTACATGAAAAATGGTGAAAAATTTAACCAAAACATCTACATAAATGAAAAAAGGGTAAATCCTTACTAGTCCAACCTCCTCACCATCTTGATTCAATGCCTCCACCTCCTCATAGTAGGTCAAATTTGCACTTCATCTCATTGGCATGTTTTCTTGGCTCAGACAAATAATTCTCTCAAATATCAAATTTTAAAATCAATCAATCAAACCTATTTAAACCATGTTTTGAAAAATTCCTCCTACTTAAGGTGTGATCATGTGCAAATTTCTCAAACTATTACTAATATATTCCAATAATGATATCTTGAAAATTATATCTATAATATTTGATCTATTTATTGTGTGTAGAATGCAAAGATGATATACCCTAAATTATATTAATTACACTTCTATCTTGATTAATTTGACTCTGTAAATGCCAAAACTCATATTTCCTTAACAGACTTGATATACACCATAGGTCTATCTTAGTCTCAATCTATAAATAACCCTTCTAAAATTATCAATACAATCAATACTATACTATCTTATCAATGTTAACTACCCACATGACTCCCAATATCACTTTTAATTTGATATCCTTACCATAATTTTGGCTCTTTTACCAAAAGGGGGGCATACATACACTATTCACACTAATATATATTTACTCAAATACTCAGGATCAGATATATCGATGCATAATTTGAATTAAAATTCTTAGTTCAATGATTAAGATACTTAGGTTTAGATACATATATTTATTTAGATAATTAAATACTAAAGCTCAGATACATGATTTCTCTACTAAGACACTCAGATATAGTCACATAGGGTTATTCAGATATTTGGGCTTAGATATGTAGTTAGATAGATTTACTCAAATATTTGGGATAAAATATATAGTCACATAGATTTATTTAGATACATAATTTCTCTATTCATACACTTAGATAAATAGATACATAGTTTGAATCATATTTCTAGGGTTACATAGTTTTATCAGGTATTAGTTAGATAATCATATTTTACACATTATTGTGATATAGATCTAGACTCAGATTCTAAATATGGGGGCATATACATGATACACCATCCCTCTATAAAAATAATTTTAGGTACATACTACATAGTTACATTACTAAGATATCATGTTTGGGGGCATGATGCAAGGCACATGTCCTCAATCCCAAAGGATTTCACTAGGTTATACAAATGGAAAGGAAAATTACACCATTCTCTATGCTTAGATCATCAAATTAAACTTAGTTTTTCATTAAGATTTAACTAGATTGGGTCATATATCCATTTGTAGTGGTTGATCTATAGTTTTCACCAGACCTATATTACACTAGTTTGTGTAAGACATGGGTCAAGAAGTATTTTTTGACCTAAGAACACCTTTAATTCTCAAAATTAGTTCACAAATTAGAGTGGGGGAAAGCATGGATTATTTATACACATTTATAGATTACTTCTCATACTTATTTGTATATCAAAGTGGGGTAAATCATGGCTTGTTTATCCACATTTATATATTACTCCTTAGACTTAGTCACATATCAAAGTGGGGGAAAACATGGATTTGTTTTTCACAATCCATTTAGTTACTCAAATTTAGTATAGGGGACTCCCACATTATGTATTTTATCTTCATATACATTATTCTAATGTATGTCCACTTCTTTGGCCAATAAGTAGGCCAGGTCTAGAGCACATCCATTCTCCACATGGATGGATCACACAATTAAGATAGGTACTCATTTTATTTTTATTTTACTCTAGTAATTTCAATACATTTCATTACTAGATTAAAAGGGGGGAAATGTATACACCCTATTTTGGTCAAGCAAACACAAGTACTATGTATTTTGTGTTTTTCATAAGATGTTCTTAATGATGAATGATAGTCTCGTTCATAAGGTCAATTTGGTCTTTTGATCCTTATTATGACTTATTTTTCTTATTTTTACACCCTTAATAGTTTCATGTCACTCCTTTTCTAGTCATAGGTGTCCCTAACCTATTTTTCCCAATCATAACCTAGTTTTGTGCACACAAGAAAATAGAACAATCCTTTGTAGGGAGTGCACCATGTCATTGTCCACCTCAACGTTATTTTACAATGATCATGTTTTAACTTTTATTAGGTCCTTACCATCCTTTGGATCTACTCTTATGATTTTATTTATATTTTTACCTTGTTAGCATATGAAAAAGTGTCTCACATTAAAAATAAATACCCTTCTATATAAATAACTTCTTAAGGCATTCTAAATATAGAACTTACTACTTTGGCACATAATTACATAAAATTAATCAATAGTATAGCTCAACCTTCTACATATTTATTCAACATCATAGATAGATCTATACACTTGATCAAAGAAGGTCCAAAGTGAGTCATTTTTGCATATTATGAAAATTTATTATGCATGTTCCCTAAGAGAGAACTACATTCAATCTGAGACCCCTACCATTGGGGTTAATGTAGGCAAAAGACATAACAAGTTTTTTTTTAGGCTATTTAATCATAACATACCACAACCCACCTTTTCCCCTTAATTTTTAATTTGATTATATATTTATTTTCATGTGTGAAGGTATTAATTAGGTTTTTGAAGAAAAAACAACAAAAATGAGACATATAAAGATGATCAAAATTTCTTGAGGACAGATACAGGACCTAGAAAACCTTTCATAGCATTCTTAGAAGTTTTAGGGCTCCTAGCCACAAAAAGACACTAGTGTAATGCATTTGCTAATAGTGCACCATGATACTATATATTTGACCATGTTATTGAATTGAGACATGTGTGACTCTAGTTTATGAATGAAGGGATTCCTGACTAATCCTTTGATATGTTCCACCACTATCATCACCCAGTGATGAACATTTCACTCTAGATAAGTGGACTTTCTCCTTTGAATTCATAATTAGGGTAAATTAATTAAATTAGTTGTTTTTAATTATTTATATACATTTATCCCCTTTTAATCCATACCTTTAAAAATATAGGATTTATATCTATTAAGTCCTCTAATTTAAATCACCTATATGAGCAAGAGAACTACATCAATTTGAGGCCCTCTTTGGATTATATGGATGTGTGGGTAGAAATTATTGATAGAGGTGTTTTTGAGGTCAAACCTAATTCACTTGAACCTACTAACTCATATTTTTCAAAGGTGACATGACACATTCAAAGGACCTAGGGTTTTGAGTAAAAGACTAATTCTAATAACTTATGTGTGTGATCCAATTTGACAACTTACAAGGGATAGTGAAACCTAATAGGTGACTTTGGTTGATATATAAAAGATTCTATATCTTGATCTAGATAGAAGCATAAAAACCAATATAGAAGCATTGATGGTTTACCCTTTGAATATGATCAATCATATTCACTAATGATTATGCTTTTCTATCAATTATAATTGTGGATCTAATTTTCTCTTATTTTTATAATATAATGTTACTAATTTATTATCATTATTCTATTTATGTGAACTATATAAGTAATTTTATTACATATTAAACCTTATGGGTTGATTGTATTCTTATGTAGAATTGATTTATGGAAACTAAGATTTGGTATTTATATCACACAAGATCAAAAGAATCATGATAAGATCAATAATTGGTCTTGAATCCTATGGGTTGATCTTGTCTATGTGGTAAACTTCTTTATCGCAATAAATTTTCAATTATCACTAGGGACAATATTAGTAGAATTATATTAGTAATAGTAGATTATATTGACCCTTATGGGTCAATGTCCTATGATAATGAGATTAAATTTTTTTTCTAAATGTTACAGTTACTTCAGTAATATCATTTTATTCCTTTGCAAACCTCTTCACATGTGAGATAGTACCTAAAATATCGAACTCCAATTTCCTAAGCATACACTTGAGACATAAAATGTGGGGAATAAAGTGAAATTGAATGAGTTAGACTGACCTTGGTTAATTCTTATTTAAATACCAAGCATTGTGTTACATTTCCACTTCTCTAAAGAGGGATCAAACTCAAATTTAGTTATCAAACTTATGTGTGTGAGAAATTTTTATATGTTGATCTAGATGCTATTTCTCTTAGATTACCATTGGTGAAAACATGAAAATTTAACAATAAATTAGATGTAGATATATTTATTTATTATAATAAATGCATAACTATGTATATCTCTTGAAAATGTGAGACTTATTTTCCTAAATGCCTCATAGAAATTATGTTTATATTGAAATATATTATAATTAAAATAAGAAAATGGCAAACACAATGAACCCAAAATACATTAAATGGGACTCAAAACCAACGATTATAAATGGGGCATGTGTTAAAAGATAAATTAAAATATTAAACTATTGGGGTAGATTTAAATGTAAAATGGTCCTCCTAAGGTAATCCCTAAAATGTGAATAATGACATATGAAAACAATATAAATCATTTAAAATATGACATCATCCCCTGGGGTGACCTCATCTAAAATAAAAATAAAATAATTTTGTTTATTATATAAAACTTACTAAATTTTATAAATTAACTCACTTTGGTTAATATTGACCCAACTTATTTGATTCTATCTCTTCCTTTTTTTGGAAGGTGTAAATATGTTTTGTTTTTTATAAAAATAATATTTGGAAATTAAATTTATGTTTTTCATTTATATTTAGTAAAAATATCCAAGAATCTCTAAGATCTAGGGAGGATCTTCCTTACACATTACATTGAAATTTAAAAAAATATTCTGAAGTATATAAAATAGTTATAATTTAGAAAGTTTATTTTTTTTAAATTTTAAAATATTATAATTTTTTAATATTTAATATGGTAAAATCCAAGTTTTATAAGGACCTAGAACCATAAGAGTGTAATTAAAAAGTTTAAATAAGCCAACTAGGGTTGAGAAGCCAAAAAGCAAAAAGAAACAGTACTTAAAATAGAAGCATAAACAAGAAAATATTACAAAACTAGGAGGAAGGTCCCTCCTGAGGATCATCAACATTAGTAGTATCCTTCATTGGGATGGTTGGTTTATCCTTTGAAACTTTATCCCAAGTGTGATTTCTAGGGCCTTCAACCACTTCACCAAGGAGGATCATTCTAGGTCACTTTTTACCTTTTACCTACATGAGAGATTATTGGTGGGGGGGGCTTGGGGGAGACCTATGGGGGACTTTAGAACCATAAGATATTTCAAAATAGGGATTACAGGGGTTGAACAAAGTGAACAAAGGGTTGAACTATTATTTTATCTTATTTGTGTAATGTATTTTAATCTTGGATGAGTTTGGCCAAACTAAAACTTTCTTGTTCTACCTTTGAGTCAAAGTTTCTAGTACCTGTTTGTTTCTTTCCATCTCTTCCATAACCATAAATTTCCATTTTTAAGATGATTTTTAGGGGTCCCTATTTCAATAAGTTTTAGTTTGGGGATAAACAATAATTTGAGAGGGAGGCCATCTAAAGGGACTGAGATAAGTTATTCTAGGGGATACGGTCAGAAGGCTGGTGGAATCCTTCAATAGGATCCTCCATCAGGGAGTCCTCCCCAAAAGAGTAACCCCTGGGGGGAACCCCCTAACTTAAAATGGTTTGGTTATGCTTAACAAGGAGGAAGATAAAACCTTGATGAAGAATGGGATTGGTATCATTAACTTGGTGAAGCAATATAGTACTCTCAAGTGACTTAAGTAGGAAATAAAGAAGATTGATTTTATACTCAATGAAATAATTAAGTAGAAAATGGTGGGAAAATATTAGTCTATATCTACCTTCTAGCATCATATATCACATGATCTAAAGGCAAAATTTAGGTCAGTAATGTGGGAGGTCAGCCCATGGGCATTTGCATAAAATCATTTGTTCTGAAGAATTATTGTAGGGACTCTTTCTTTTTTGACTGGTCCTTGTATTCCTTAGCACCTACACATGATATTATGGTGGAATTTCTAATGAACTCCTCCAAGACATTAATAGTGACGTTCTATATGGAAACCTTTCAATTTGTCCAAGCCACCACAAATTCTTAGGAAATATTAGTGTTATTCTTAGTGATACATTCCATAAATTTTGTTAGTCCCCCCTTTTTGAGCTTCTTCCAAACTTTATTTTGTTCTTAGACCTCCTTGCAGGATGTAGGTTCTAGTTGATCTATGTAATCAACCTTTGGGACTAAGACAAAAGAGTCAAAATGGGAGAGATGAAGATTCTAGATGGGTTGGAAATGAGTAAGGTATAAATGGGTGAGAAGTCCCACTAAGGGCTCATAAACATAATTAAGACCCCTTCTTTTGAAATGATTATATATTATCTTGATTGAGATCCACCCCATCAAGGTGAGATCATGCACATGTGAAGAGATGATTTTTTAGTCCACATTGGTACCTTCATTATGGATGCCATTAAGGAAATTAGAGGGGGTGTTTCTTGCATCATGATAGTTAGCTAAAAGGTGGAGATAAACTCCAATGCTAGCAAGGAGGTAATGAAAATCATGATTTTTTATTTTTAAACTTTTATCAATGTTTCTAGTATAATTTTATTCCTTATTGCCTCCACACAAACTTAAAAAGGGTCAATGTGTCACATACACATCTTAGGTACACTATGACTTTCAAATTAAAAAATGAGGGAATTTTCGCATGTTCTGTATCTTCCATGTTTAAAATGACTTATGAGTAAGGTAAACATAAAGTGCCCATATGGATAGCATAGGTTTTGATGACCATCATAAGAATTGATATTTTGACACCTATTTTACTACCTTTCCCTTGAGTAAATGTTCTCATACACGTATAGTTATAGTTTTCTTTGTAATGTCACCAATGAATTTTATATTTTATTTCTTTTTCAATTACATTTCACAAGAAAATAAATTTTGATGTTATACATTTTAATATGATATTTTAATTATTGATTGACACTTATTACTGATAATTAAGAGACTTTGTTTTGCCTTCATCCCTTCATTGTCTTTGCCATCTTTGCTAAAAGCTTAAAATAAATTTTGAAAAGCCATATAAAAAAGTGGTTAAATAACCATAGGCCTCTTAATTTAAAATAATTTGGAAGTTGCTTGGTTTCTACATGACCTAAAAGTCTCTCTAAAAGTATTCACGTGGATTATTGGTTTATTTCATCATCCTCTAAGGGCTCGACATCTTATCACCAAAAGATTATGACTTCAAAATTTAAAAACCAAGGAATTTTCACATGTTCAGTCTCTTACATGTTTGATATGACTTATGAGTGAAGTAAACATATTAAAGTGCCCACGTGGATAACATAGGTTTTGATGACCATCATAAGATTTAATATATTGACACTTACTTTTCTACCTTTTTTTGTGTCTTATGAAAGTGCACCATGGGTTTACTTTGGTGATTTTAGTTTTAAATATTATAATGTTTTAATTTTAGTTTCACATTACCATAAATTTTAGTTTAACAAACTTTTGAAGGTAAATTTTTATTCATAAAATATTATCATATTAAAACATAATATATTAAGGTATGGTATATAAATTGAGGTCTCCAAAGGTATGGTCAATTAAAACATTCATAATTTCTCATATATTAGGTTGATATCATTTGTGATGTTTAACAAGTCCCCTATAGTATTAGCATACCCTTTATAAATTATATCCCTCTTCTTTATAGAGCTTAGGGAGTGGGGCATTTTATTAAGATCAAGCCAATGTCATAACAAATAATTATATTCCTCCTTTGTATATTTTATAATCAATACATTTAAAGTCATTTATTTTTATAATTTTTCCTTGACTTAACTATGTTTTTATCAATGAACATATATCATTTTGGTTGTATTTGCATATAAACAAATATTATTATTTATATAGATAATGGATATAAATGTTATTTACAAAAAATAATAAATATTATTATTTGGATAACAAATATAAAATATTATTATGTGGATATCAAATATAAATATTATTTATAAGGATAATTTTAATAAATATTATTTACAAGAAAGTCTTTTGACTAATAAATTTATTTAGAAACAGAAATTATTATAATAAAATGTGAGTTGGAAATATATAATCATTTTATCACATAAGAAATCAAATTGTGTAATTTTTAGAAACTTAAGATTGAGTTTGACTTTTGAGAAATAAAAAAGCTCAAGGACTATCTAAGAAATATAGAAAGTATAGTGAAGAAATCTTTTTATGAGTCATCATATAAATATGTGGTCCCACTTAACCAATGTAGTTAAGTGATTTTTTATTATTTTTATTTAAAAATTTGTAAAATAAAAATAAATTAAAATTTTTAGGATTTCTTACAAGGCCCATTTTACATCTAAATTTCCCCTAATAGGACAAGATCATTAAGAGGGGGCATGATATAGGATGGTATATAGTATTTTTATTATATCCAGTCTAAGGCTCAAAATAACCTCAGAACAAAAAAAGGGTGTAGATATTTATATTTTTAAATGTGTTACAAAAAATGTGGATAGAAAAATAGGGTTATAAAGTCAAATAAAATTGATATTGACAAGTTAAAAACACAAAATACAAGTAGAACTATACTTTTAATTCTTAGCTAAGGCCAATATAAACAAAGTGGATAAAATACATTTAACTATAAGTATTGTGAAAAATTTGGGTGTCTACACCCCTCTCCCCAATCTATGATTTTAGTGAAACTAAAAATTCTAGATAAAAGAGAAAAAGAGAATACAAACCTTTTAAGATGATTGTTGGGTAGACTTTTCATGTGCCATGATGATCCAAAGTTTTTATTGAAAAAGGAGATATATGTAATTAGATATGATTATTTTTAAATTAAATCAAGATATATAACCATAAATTAAAATTTCAAATATTATGCAAGGAAAAACTACACCTCTTTGTGTGCCATGGAGAAATAGGAATTTCAAAGGTGAAGAGTTGACCCAATCACTATGGACAAGAAGAAGGAACTTGTAACTTCTATTCATTTCCTATTCATAGAAATGGATAAGATTTCATTTGGTAAAATTGATGAATATAACCATTGAGGGATTCAAAAACTATAATGTGTTGACTCTAGTAACTATGTTAATTTTATGTTTTATTTAAACTAGATAATTGGGGTTGATCAATCCCAAATTTGAATTGTAATTATAAAAAATAAATAACACCCATTGAGGGATGTAGACACTCAATTTACACTATTGGTATTTTTAACCCAAATATGTGAAATAGGTTAGAATCTATAATGGATTCGAAGGATATAGTTTTGAAGGGTGTATAATCTCCAAGTTATGCACTATACACTTTAACCGAATTGACCACTTCAAATGACTTTAGATTTAATTGTCACTTTATTTATTATTTCCTAAATAAATGGTCAAAATAGAATGGTTGATATATATACCCCTAGTATGTCCACAGATAGAAATTAATATATAGTATATGGCATAAATATATATTATTCCCATTGAATTTGAAACATAGTATAGTGTGCATGAATTTGTATCATGCCCCCATTAATAAATGTAGAACCTAGTAATGGTATGTAAGTGTAAAGTTATAAATTCTATTTGAAACTTATGTATGAATCTTTATCATGTGTTAAGAATGTATTAGTGTGTATATTTTCCTATAATGTGAGTACATATGCATAAAATATGCCCCCATAATCTGTACCAATGATTGAATTTGTGAGAATTTTACATTATTTGAGACTATAATGTGTAGTATTTTGGAGTATAAAATCTATTATTGGTAATTGGACTATACATATATCACCAAACAAAGTGACAATATGTGAACCACTAAGGTCACATTATGACACAATGATTAGTCAAATATTTAAATTACATTGATTTTGTAGCAATTAGTAGTTTTTGCCTCATGTTTGCACTTATTTTGAGGTGAAGTATGAGAATGGAAAATTGATAAAATAAAGAGATATATCAATTTATATAGGTTTGATTAGTCATAATTTTTATCATATCATGTATTAGATAATTTATGTTAGTCATGGTAGAGTATAAATGATAGAATATGAGTTAGTCACATTCAATTGTTAAGTATGATTTATAAACTAAATGTTTTTGGTATCATTAAGTACAAAAATAACACATTTGTAAAGTTAGAATTAGTAAATAATTATCATAATATGTTGGATAAGGATTCATTTGTGTCCTAATGTAATTTATGGAATGTTTTTGTATAAATAGAACATAAGTTATTACTTGAAGGAGTTTTGATTAGTAAAGTAGATTAACTATGCAATAGGCACAGTAAGTGGAATTATAAAAAGTCAAATCGTATACAATTAGGGTGAAAAAGTTTTTTTAATCTATTTTTCATAATCAAATTATGAAAGTTGGAATCTGGGTTGCCTAGTCAATGAGCTATATTTCTATTTTAATTAGTGTAGTTACATAATTCTATATAAATGCAAACTAAAGATGATCTAGTATGTGTTAGAATTTATCAATTTATACAATATT
The DNA here is from genome assembly GCA_037957365.1 of Torreya grandis. Taxonomy (NCBI): domain Eukaryota; kingdom Viridiplantae; phylum Streptophyta; class Pinopsida; order Cupressales; family Taxaceae; genus Torreya; species Torreya grandis. The sequence continues at coordinate 311,466 of JARHVA010001661.1, read as the reverse complement.
TTATATGATCTATGGTAATCTTTGGTGAAATTTTTATTTTTTATTTTTTTACTATTGTAGCATTTTGAGAGTTGGGAGTGTAGAACCTAACAATTTTTTCTTACCAGGACAAGATCATCCAAATTTTGATGTTAATGTCCCAAATAGGATGATACTATCCTATATGGGAAATTTTAATCCTTATTTGGTTGATTTTTTCCATGTGGTATTGATTTATTTTTCTCATAATGTTTACAATTATATTGCATTTACTAGTATTTGAAGCTAATAGAGATTTTGTGTTCTATTTTTCAGTGTGATATACATGTTCATAAGTTTTGATATGAGTTACACATTACTACCTTGCTAGATATGGGGATAGATGATTCATTTTGGTATATATTGGAGGATGATAATTTAACATACATTATTTAATTGGGAGAGATTCCATAGAATATGAATTTAATGAATATATTGGTGGAGTGATGAGATCTTGGTACATGTAATTTTTAGCTAATGACATGTGAGAAGAACATCACGCTAAAGGATGCGTGTCATATCTTAAAACTTTCCCTTATTTTATAGGGGCCTATGGTGATGGATAAAAATGGCTTAGGATATATGAAACAAGATCATATATACATGATAGATAGACCATTGGGTCTTGATAAGGGTGATACCATATTGTTAGACAAAATTATATGATCTGATGTTCCATGATTGAAAAATACTATATGTTGTATTATGACATCATTTTTAGTAGTAGATGGGAGATATATAACTATTTTAAATCACATGTAATATATATTTAGGGACATTGAAGAGAGTTATAAGAGATATTCTTAGGGGTGTAGCATGTTATCCCATGTATATCGAATATTATTTAGTTTTACATGAGATGTGCACTTAGGTGGTATTAGAGAAAACAATTATTGTAAGTATGGGCATGTGATCACATTATTTTATTGAATCTATTTTCATCCCTCATGAAAATTGGTCTCATATTTATATATTTTCATGTGGGTGGGTGCTACCATAGTGGAGAGGGTTAATCACTATGGTGTATATTGGTTTTTGGATAGGTTACCACTAGCTATGCAATATAGGTGGATATCAATATATAACTTGTACTAAGTCATGATTATTATATATCTAGGTATTTTATCGATCAAGTTTGTTCTTTAAAATATTAAAATATACATTCCATGGTTTCAGTCAAGATACTTGAGATCTGGATTAGATGGTATAGATCACAATCACAATCATGTGAAGCAGAAGGATGAGATGGGACATTATCGTCATAGGATAAAAATATAAATAATAATGATAGCTAATATGGTGAGGATTCCCCCATAATTGATTTAAATTTGTATTTTAAAAATGATTTTTTATATATGGATATATGATACCATTTCATATATTTTAGTGTTTTACATGTGTATGTTATATGGTTTGAATTTTTGAATTTATGAGTTTCATTAGTTTATTATTATTAAAAAAATGTCATGAAATTATGAATGTATTATGTATAATGTGTTTATAATGATCACTTTATATTGGTATTTGTTACTTGTTAGTATTGTGTATGTGATATTGTAACTCAAAATAAGTTTCTAAAACTATTTGGAAAACATAAATCACTATAATCTGGTTAGAAAATCAATTGTCAACAATTCAAAATGATTCCTCTTCAAATTTTTGTACTACCCTATTGACTTGTAGTATTAGTTAGTCCATATATACATGATTCATGTTTTTATTCCATATTTATTTTGGATAATATATAGATGCATATTAGAATATCGATGAGTGGATGTCTTTTAGTATCACCTTTACTGAGAGTTTGAATGACTAGTGGTTCTAGTGTTTGAATATATTTGCATAACTCAATCATGGTAGAATGTGAACTAGAAGAAGTAATTCTTCTAGCATTTTATTTTTTCAAAATATTATAGACCATGTTGTGATTGATAGGAATGTCATAAGATTATCAATATTTTTATAAAAAATAATAGAAGTGGGATAAAAATATCTTGATCTTTTTTTCTCAAATGTAATAGCTCCTCTATTGGCAATTTATGTCAGATTTTATCTCAAAGCATAATAATCATTATCACAATGCCCATTAATACTATGATAAGTGAAAAATAGTTTACCTTTTATCTTCTCAAATATGTGATGTGTGTGATAATAACTTAGAGGAAGAATAAATAACTAATTATCCAGTAATTTATGTAAGATAGCATTAGTCAATAAATAAGGTGATCAAAATAAAGTCTTTGTCTCTTAGCATAATAATATTATTTTACTATAGGGGCTATTTTCTAAGAATTTTTGTCCTTTGTATAAGAGCTTTACTAATTTCTCTTTGATATGAACTATTGGTTTAGAATAAGGTTTTGGAGATCAATTATGAGTCTCTTTTGTCAATTATTTTCCTTGGTAAGCATCTTTAACAATATTTTTCTTTTATAAAAGAGAAATTGGATTTTTCATTTATTTTTACTTACTTAGATGCATATCAATGCACATCTATATATCAATTGTCAAAATAAATTTAAGGATTGAGTAATGCTCTTTATTTTAGTGGAGAAAGAAGGCCCTCATTTAATATGATTTTTATTTTCATATCTAAAGGTCTATATGTCAGATTATAAATAATTCTTTAATTGTATAGTGTAATTTGTAATGGACTCACATCACCTTGCATTCATATTTTTAAATATTCCAATGTCAATTTAGGAATTTTTAAGCTTATGTTAATCTAATAATAGTATGTATTATAAATTTTTGAATGTAGTTACGTAACCATTAGGAAGATTATAGAACCAATAGTAAATATCTCATGTTATAATTATATGGTATTCTTTTGTCAATATGCTTACATATTTGGCCCAATGACAAAAATAATATGAATATTGTGTAAAATGGTTGGTAGGGTCTCCATGACCATCAAATAAATGAATCATATGATTTAAAGTTTCCATTGGAAAAGGATACATAAATACATTTCATGTAAGAGGTTGATTTTAAATGATATTATATTTAATAGTAGCATTACATGTTAATAATTAAAAATTAAGATTTGACACTTGATTTTGAAGGTCTCCTACAAAATTTATCATATATAAAATATGTATATAAAAAGAATTTATGGTTTATAAAGGTGCACTCAAGGGTTTTAATTTTCCATCTACTTGAAACTTAGGTATAATATAATTATCATGACTATGATTGCATTTTAGGGCCACATCATCACATACATTATAAATATTTCATGTAGGATCCATTGATGTGGGTTTTATGCACACCAAGTAACCTTAATAGGTAGTCTCTAATGTTATAGGATTGGAAAAAAATATTCACTCCAAAGTGTGAGTTACAGGGTATTGGGTTTTGTAAATAATTTATTGGTGGAATAGCAATGACTGGAGAAGTTATTTATTATGGATGGTTCAGATATAATATGAATCTAGATATAATTTATATGGTTAGATTGATGATAGATCTAACCTAAGGTGGGTCTGATCAAAATAAACTCAAAAAAATAGGGAAAGGCAAAAAAGAAAGCTTGTGGGTCAAACAAGATAAAAAATTTCTAAATTGACTCTTGAACTAGGGATTAGACAAGAAATCAATAACTAATGTTTATTGTAAGCTAATATAATCATATCAAAAATCAAACATAGTTAAGATTCCAAGGGAAAAATAATATAGTCAAGTTTAGCATAAATAATCAAAGGCTGCTGCATTTGTAAGATTATAATTTCACATATACAAAGGGAGATTATGATTATTGCACAAAATAAATTCAAATTAGAAATAACACAATATGAATAAATATATTTAAAACAATACTCATGCATAAAAAAAATATTAGGATACCAATTTGACAAAATGTATTATAAGATTCACATGTTTGGAGAAGAACAAGATTTTCACATCATGATCAATTGTATAATAATACTTAGAATTTACTATTAATATTAATAGCCAAAATTTTCCTCATTTTAGGATAAGGAGAATAAAAATATTAGGCTTATCGATTAGATGTATCATCCTCTAAGTGAAGTTTAAATTTACGTATCCAATAATATAACTATGTGTCTAGAATATTGTAAAGCATGCATGTACAAAAGTGTTTACATAAAATAGAATTCCTTGACTAAATACAATATATATGTTAAATAAATTTGAAACCAATAGTTCCCAATTGATTTAAAAATTCAAATACATATACATATTTAGGGTGGTGTTAATGGGTCACTTTTAGAAGATGAAAATGGTTGAGTGTCAATTGTGGACATAGAAGTAGCCATTGTATCCCCTTGAGGGATTACAAATGACCGTGTTGGAGTATTTATTACTACATATCCAAAAAAATTGGGATCTTATGATATTTAATCATTTGTAGTTGATTGCATGATTGTTTTTGAACCCAAAATTTCCTCTATGGCTTGAGTTTTTAAAATAATGCATGGGTAGCTTTAAAGTCTTTATTAATAATATCAAAATTGATCAAGGAAGGTTTATATACTTTGATGACATCATCCATCAACCTTGTGTTCTTTGCTTCTAAGATCTTGAATTCTACTCCAAGGGATTCAACATTCATCACTCTATCTTTGGAAAAATTAATCAACTACATAATCTTATCATTAGTTTTATCGATAGTTCCCTCAACTTCCTTCTTAAATATAATTTCATATACTTTAAGGAGTTTTTCAAAATTAGGCTTGTTTACTATCTATCTAATATATCTTATCACATATATGACCCTCATATCTCTCAAAATTTATAAGGCCTCATTATCAAGGATTAAAAAATGTCTTATCAAAGCATTCATTTGCATATTCCAATTAAGGGAAGCATCCATTTTCTACATTACATAACTTGGGGCCCATGAAACATCCTAGGTGGACATCAAGTTCAGGTGATTGAATGCACTACTTATAGCATACTTAACCAAAAAGGTAAGCCATTTTTAAATTGTTTTAACTAGTGCCAAATTTTAAGCACATTCACTCTTTCAGGTTGATATTCTCCCTTCGAAGATTAAAAATTATTCAAAATGTTATATAACCTTGTGAATGCACTCTATACACTATATATAATTTATTGAGTGGCATGGATGATCTATATATTTAGTAGTTATTATTGTGCCTCCTCCTTACTATAGACCATTTACTTCATAGATCTTCTAGCTGAATCCATAAAATAATGTAATTATTCTATATATTATGTTGGGTAAGTTGGATTCCTTTAAGGACTTTTAGCCAAAGGAAATAGGTTTTCTCTTTATTCAAACTCTATCACTTCCCTTGTATTTATATTTACCACCTTCCTCTTCTTCTCCCTCTGAACTGTGACACTCTACCTATAAAATTAGTGGATATTGTGGGTAGTTTAGTGATGACCAAATTCTATCTCTCATCCCTACAACCTTACAACTCTTTAACCCATTGGTGGAAAATAAGTTCCCCTTATTATTTTGGTTGACTTGGGTATTTAGAGGTAAAGGGAGGAGGATTAATTAAAGTTGGAGTTATTTATGGATGTGTTAATGAAGAACTTATTTTAATAGGTAATTAAATAAGTGAGTGAGTAATTCTTTTCCCTACTAAGTTTTCCCTTTCAGGGGTTACTTCAACTACATATTTAGTCAAGCCTAGAGTTTTTAAAACTATCATTATGGATAACAACATGAGTGAAAACTATGGTAATTGTATATCCAATTGAGTTGAAGATTTTGGAAGGATTGTTGGCACTTTAGGATAAAAAATATAAATTAAAATATCAAAATGGACTATTTTCTTTGGAGCCTTTATTTATGTTGATGTTGAAAGAATAGAAGAATTAATTGAACTAGAAGCTGATGAACTTCAAATGATAGTTTGAAAATATATATCTTGAGTATTTATAAAATTAATAGAATAAGTAAGAGAATAAAACACCTTATTAATGTTTTGTATTTCCTCTTTGGTGAGGATTTGTTGGTCTAGTTCCCTAGATGGAGTTTCTTATTTAATGTTTCCCAAGCTCATTGCTTTGGCCTTTTCTAACTCTATCTCCTCTTATGTTTCATATTGGGTTCTTTCATCACTCTACCTTAGTTTTTATCCCATAATTACTTATATATTTCCCTCCTCCTAACCCAAGGATAGTCCATTAGTGATATCACATGTCCATTCTATTCTCCCTCTACTTCCTCCTTAAGGGATACTCTTGGAGTTGAAATACCTAATGATGACCTTTCCTCTAATTGTTGGAATTTTAAGGAAACTAGATTTCCTTTCATAAATGAATGTTAGGGTAATATGAGGTGAGGGAGATGATGAAATAAATTAAGGATACATAATGGTAGGGATTACCATTATAGATGGTGGTGAAGTAATGGAAAGTGGAATAATAATGGTAGAGTGATGAATGGATGGATAGTGGATTAGGATAGTAGTGAATACTTGAGGATATGATCCCTCATTGGTGGTGATGGATGGATATGGGATTACGTAATAGGCTTGAGGGGAATGAGGATAATATGGAGTAGATAATAATGAACTTTGAATAAAATATAGGAGGATTACATGAGTAATTATTGTAAGTGGAGAGACAGGTGTACAAGAGAATTTTCTTATTTTCTCATCTAAAGGAGGTGAAACCCTCAACTATAGTATGTGTACCCAAAGTGATGGTATAATATATGTGTGTGGAGGATAGATGGTAACTATGAAGAAATTTAATAATCTCCTTTCTAATGTGAAGGTTTTATTTTATTTAAATATTGGATTCTCCCTTATTTATACTAGTCTCTCCTTCTATAGGGGAGGGAGGCTGGTATTATTTCTATGTTGGAGGCCATTGATGACTAGATGCTTGATATGACTACCTTACCATTTAATTTTATTATTCTTTGGTTATTTTTAGGTCATATTGAATGGCCTAGATAACTATCATTGACATATGTTTATCCCTCATGCAGGTCCAAACTTTATAATCATCTAATGCATTTAGAAAAATAACATCATGTTCCTATTCTTGGTGACCATATGTAATGGTACCCCATTTTTATCCTTGATTATTTGATTATATTTTCTAACTTTTTCTTGTGGGTCTCATTCCATAAATTTGGCCACATTTAAATTATAATGGGACTTGATCTTCCCTACCTAATTGAAATATGCCCTTACCAAAAACTAACGTTTCCTAATGCTAAATGGGGTCTTGAAGTGATAGGCCTTGTGTTTAAGGAAAATTTGTTCATCTATGATGTTATATAATTTATGGTCCACCTCTTTTTATGCAAGATTTTTTAGAACATGGTGTGGTAAAAATAAAGAGGGTGTCCTTGTTACCTCAATTATGATTATAGTATAATTTTGATAGTACCAACTATTCCCCATTTTGGATATGATTCTTATCAAATTAATGATATTCTAGGAATTTGGGTGCCATGAATGGCTTGGTAGACTTGAAAATAAATTTTCTCATATATTATAGTAATTTCATTATTATACATATAAATAAATAAAAAAGAATAATCCTTATAGATTTTATTATCCACATATTTTGCAGATAGATTTGATAGTTATCCAATGGATCTATGGACCATACCAAAAACTAAATCTAATAGACATGACATCATATAAAATTTACCATCAACTATCCTTTAATCATGTTTTTATATGTATTCTTTTAATATGATAATAATAATATCTCATATGGATATAATCTTGTTATAAGTCAGGAGAATGTCTCATAATGGGCCCCATTCCATATGCACATAATTAATGCTAGTAAAAACATGAAATATATTCAAAATTTCCATGAATATCTTAATTTCAAGACTAAATTTTAGTCTCTAACCTTTCAATAATAATTATTTCAATTTCTTATCTATAGTGTTGTGCTCAAGCTAGACATTGGCTGAGACATAATTATAGGCAACCTAAAGAATTGGGATCCTAAGTTACCTCCAAAATTCCTTATATAAAAATATACAATCACATTATTTCCTTTTCTAAGATGTATATAGTCTCCATAATAATTACCAATAAAGAATAAATCATAAAGTAAATTGATATAGGGCATTACCTCTGATTTCACAATCGCTTGATGGAATCCCATGGTCTTGATTGGTATAAGGTAAATAATGTATTTATTCTCTTCATGGGATAGTAAATCTTGTGAGGAGAATAGTGTTATATACTGCACTTCATTCCAGAGTGTTGAATAATATATAAACATAAAATATTAGGCACTTTTATCAAATGTAGTGTATGTGTATTTAGTGTTTCAACAATGGAGTATACAAAATGAGCCTAGATGTGTGTTAGTTTTAGGGAAGATATTTTAATAATATGGGATGTGAAATCCATTTATAAACTAGCTAAAAGTTCATTGTAAACTTTTTGAAATACTAGGGATTTTGGTCACTTGATAACTTAGGATTATAATGTTCAATTAATGGTGAAGTGACTTCACTTTTCTTATATTTAACATATATTTTGAAAGCCTATGCCTTGAATGCATAATTCATGTGACATCAATGTGAATAAAATATTTTGATTTTGTTCCCATTTAAATTTAAATGTGCTAGTCAACTTTGGTGGGTTGTCTTCTTTTCCAAATGGGATATTTTCATCAATTAAATCATGTCTAATCATCCCATTTAAGATAATTAACAATCTCTCACTTATTGGGTTTTTGCCTAGTTGTTAAAATTGTTTATTTGTAATGTATCCATGTATCTCTTTGGTCATGACACTTTTTTATTTCTCATTTACATAGGGGTTTTAGGATTATAATCCTACTTTATATGGTCTAGGGCTATGGATTAATGTTATTGAGCTACATGGAACAATCTCAAAGTTTTGAAGACTTAGAGCCATAGAACCATTAGGATATTAACTTGATATTTCCTATTTGAAGCTTTGGGTTAATGAAATTATGCCAATTATCAAACCTTAAGAGCTCAAAACCTTAGGGGTAATTAAAATGCATGACCACAAGGTCATTAGGCTTTGATTTGACCTTATAAATTTTGGGTTAACAAAATTATGCCATGTGACATGTTCTTGGATCTTGAAATCTTAGGGGCATTATACTATTAAATTTTATTTGATATTCCGGTTTTGGGATCATCAGGTTACACAATGTGGCATACTCTTGAGGCCATGATAACTTATATGACTTAGAAATTTGTGAAGCAAACATTGTCCTAGTTGAATGTGGTGTTTCTGTGTGGAATAATTGTGGTGTCTTGGCTATCAATGAGATACAAAACTTTTTTTAAATTATAGTTTGTTTTGAGTAACATGATAATTCCATCTCTTGATATATTAGAGATTATAAATTTTAATGACTTATAGTCTTTTGAAGTGAAGGGATCTGAGTAACATGATTTTACCACCTGTCCCAATCCTAGAGATTAAAGAGTTTATGGAATCATAATGAAAGTAGGGCCTAGATATAGATAATTTGTAAGTATTTGTGAATATTCCTATGAAAATATGAAAATAAAATAACACTAGGACATGAAACATTAACTCCATTGGTCCACAAATCATAAAGACAATTTTCAAGAAGAATTATGAAAACCCAAGGTTTAAAATAAATCAAAATTAATGCCCAATCTTGGATTTTCATAATTTGAAATTATATAAATTTAGGCATTGAGGACAACCTTACTCTTATGTATATTAAAACTAATATCATAGATATCTAAAGATTATAAAACCTTATATAAGGATATTCAAACAACAGTGGGTCCCTATTTGAATTCATAAAATGGGGTGTGTTAGTGCATAACAAATGGTCAATCTGTTGAGAAATACACCTGAGTATTTGAGAAACAATAATCTTAGCAATGCATCATAATATAAATTCAACTCTATAAATAATATAATAAGTAAACCAATCCCCAGGAAAATACTCTTCCTTCCCCAGGCAACATACTAACCCTTTTCCCTCCTTAAATCTATGTTTGTGATTCTGTGAAATTCATTTCTCCTTGTAATGATAATTTTGACAAAGTCCTAGATAAACACTCTAGGTTTTGTTTTGACTTTATATTTTACAACCAAATAATAAGGGAAGCCTTTACATTACTCTGATACCATCAAGACACCCATAACCCTAAAAAATATAACTTTGATTCCATTTTAAGCCTTACTCTATTTCCAACCAAGTGTCTATATTCCTCATATATATTACTTGAATCACCCATATTTTATAATATTGCATGATGATTTATATATTTCTCTCTATTTTTTTAACATGTATAGAATAAGGGTTAGGATTCACCATTGGTTGTGTGTATATATAAGAAAACTTATTTTGATCAACATATCCCTATTAGTGTGTACCCATTTCTATGTTTACTATATCCCATCCATGTTTTAACATGTAATAATGAAATTGATCTTTGGAAATGGAAAGTATTTCTAAAATTTACATTAGTATATTATATTAAATCCCAAAGGTCTAGTAAACCCACTCATTTCAAGTATAACCTAACTCAATCATAACACATACCTCAATCCCAAAAACTCAAGCACTGCTAGAATAAATATTTGTGAATACCAATTATGTATCCTTTTATATTTTACCTTTTTTGTGAGTATTTTATAATTCCATCATTTGAAATTAGTTGGTTTTTTTTTTTTTTTTTTTTTTTTTTTTTAAATTTTAAATAACTAATCTAGAAATCATAACAACTAATCTACCAAAACCAAATGTAGGAAACATGAAAAACTAATCTAAGAAATAGTGAAGATTCACCATGAAAGTAGTAAATCTATTCTATAAAGTAGGAAATATATTATATTCCTATATCTACATATTAAATTATAGTATTTTAGAATCATCTCTAGTTGGAACAAAGATGAAATAATGTTTCAAAATCTATCTATTTCTTGGAAAAGTGAGTTCATTACCTTAGAGGTCCTTCAAATGAAAATCATAGCTACCTAGAATTTTAGATATTTTATATGGCATAATCCATAAAGAAGTGAACTTATCATGTTATTATTTATTCTCATGTAATTCATCCCATAAAATTACTAGGTTTGAAATATTGAAGGCCTTGATCTTAGGCATTTTTTCAAACCACCTCTTGATAATATCTTGGTTCTTGATAAAGCTATGTTGTGTTTTAGTTCATGCATATTTCATTTAGATTATGTCAAGTAGTTTGGAATAGATTATTTCATCTTCCCCCATTTACTCTTTCATGAATTGGTATGTTGGGATCTTAAGAGTGATGTGGAAAAATATATGTCATCCATATTCTAAAAGAAAATGTGAAGTCTTGAGGGCTTACTTATGTCTGGTTGGGTTGACCCATAGTGCATATTTTAGTAATATATGTCATTTTATTGGTTTATCTTATGTTAATTTATTAATGTCATCTATCAAATTTTTATTTATATATTAAACCACTCTACTCCTTTGTGGTTATTAGTTTTAGGATAACTTAATGGTAATTTGGTTATTACAAACCCATTCAATAAATTTAGTAGATTGAAATGCTAGACCATTATCATAAACTAAGGAGATTAAAGTACCAAACCTACTGAGTATATTATTTTTTGTAAATTTGATAACATCTATGTCCTAGAATTTTTTGTGGCCACAACTTTTATCCATCTGGTGTAAGAGTTTGTAGTTGTTAGGATAAATTTGTGGCCTTCTAAAGAGTTTAGGTTTATCACCCCAATGAACTAAAAACTCCATTGATAAAAAGAGTATCCTTCAATGATTGGTTGTAAAGGCATGGTATCATTCACTTATCTTCTTTCAAACATATGAAATTCATGGAAGGTCCTGACATGGTTGTGGGTATATTTTAATATTTTAGGCCATTAGTATCCCATTCTTAATATTTTATGAGTCATTTTATTTCTTGAGGGATGTCCACTACCTATCTTCTGATGTAAATTATCTATTATTTATGAAGCTTCTTATTTTTATACACACCTTAATTAGATGCATTCATAGTTATTATATTATAAGAATCATTTCTTTATCATATATTTAATTGAATTAATCCTAAGGGCTCATCTATACTCTCTATTTAGCTTAGGGGGACATGTATCTGTGAGTAAATAATAGATGATTTGAGCATATCATTCACCACTAGCCACTTGAGTCTCATTGACTTGTTCAATAAAAATGCATGGACTAGTTTCATTCATGATATGTATGATTACATGGCCTCTCAACATCTTGGATAATCTAATTTCAAGATTAGACTTTTATAATTTTGCCATCCACTTACCTCTTTTTTTACCCAATTCCTTCTAGTTGAGTTTGATCTTGATAGTTAGGTATGGAATGATGTAATATGTCTTATTCCTTAGAATATAATTCTTCAAGTTTTTCATAACTTAAAAATTGCATATATATATATATATATCATTGTGTATTTCAACTCTGCATTCTCCATATTCATGCTCATGAAGGCAATTGGATGTTCATTATTGTCTACCTTTTATGTGAATACAACTGCTATAGTGGGATCTAAGGTAAATAAATAATGGTATAAATACTTATTAAAGTTTGGGCCAATCAGAACAAGATCTTAGATAATGAAAAATTTGATATCTTGAAAAAAAAATTGGATTTTGTGGTCCATTCTATTTTTTCATCTTGATTTAACATGGTATTCAATGGTTTGACATTCTATGCAAATCTAAAAATAAATTTCCTCACAAATTTTATCTTACCAAATAAATACTTGAACTATTTATTTATTTTAGGAGGTGTCATCTTAGAAATGGCATGGATTCATTCTAGGTAAATGGAGATCCTATCCTTAGTGATGACATGGCCTGATAGTTTCCCTGTAATGACTCCAAATATCCTCTTCTCTGGATTAAGTGATAATCCATATCTTCTCCACGTATCATATACTCTTTTTATATGGTCTACATCATTAAATTTATTATTTACTAATGCTGTTAAGTTATCCATATAAATGATGATGTATTTACCCATAATTCTTTGGAAAATAATGTCCATAACTCACTAGAATTTTACTATTTCATTGATTAGATCAAAATGCATATTTTTATATGAAAAAGTTCCCAAATTGGTGGTGAAATAAGTATTCATCATGTATTGTGCTTCTATTAAAACTTTATTATATCCTAAGAATCTATTTTGGAAGGACATCATCTCAGATCCACTAACCATTTGAATTACCTCATCCAAGGCATAAGATAGTTATCTTTTTCCAATGTTTGATTTAGGTTTCTAAAGTCAACACAAATCTAAATCTCTCCATTATTATTCCTAATTAGCACCAATTTGGCTACCCAGGTAGAATCCCTAATTGGAAATAAAATATTAGCATCCAATAACTTTTTACTTCTATTTGGATGAGAGGTTATATAATTGGCTTTGCTGGCCTTTGTCTCTACCTGAAGGGATTATGCCCTAGATTCAATGGAATGGTATGTGTGATGACCTTAGGGTTGAATACTTTAAAATATTCATATGTTTAGGTGATCACATCTTCTTATTCTATTAGTAGACTCTTCAACTTTTATTTCTCACTTATAGTGTAACTTAGGCCAATATTTAGATTTTGAGGATGTTGGTTAGTGTCAAGATTCTCCTTGACCAAATCATACTCATTTGATTTAAGATATTTTTTATTTTGAGATTTTGGATCCAAATTTAAAGTTTGATCTAGGGAGACCATACCCATAGGGATGTAGTTCTCCTTTAGCTATAGGACACCATCTTCCCCTAGATATTCAACATGTCAAGGATCAACATTATTTCCATTTATTATCTAGGATTCAAATATTACAAAACTATTCATAAATTGTATAATCATTTGATCATCCTCAATACCTAGAAGTTATCCACATTATCTAAGATAGAGGGATAAGAAACTAACTCCACAAAGAAATTTTACATTTTATATTCTTGGAGTGGTGCTAGATTAACATTTGAGGCTACTAGTGAGTCTGCCATCTAATTTCCTTCCCTTAGGATGGCCTTGATGTTAAATACTTTGAATAATTATATTACATTCCATGATCAATTTTTATACTATTTAAGTCAGTAAGTTTACATTGATATTTATTTCTTATCTAGTTAATAATCAGCTCTGAATTACTGAATATTTATAGCTACTTGAAATTATACTTCACTATGAATTGCAAACTAAGAATTATAGTTTCATAGTCAACATTATTATTGGTGTAAGGGAATTGTAACCTATAGTAAGCTAGATAATATTTACCATCTAGGTTGGTTAGAGCTATTCCAACACATGAACCTTAATTTGATCTTTCTTTATCAAAATGGAGAGTTCATAACTTAGAAGTGCCTTCAAATTCTTATTCGTGAAGTTATTGCTTGTTAGTGAATGTGTACACAATTTCATGTGAGGATACAAAGTTGAATTTATCATTATTGGCATTATGTTATGTGATTAGATACTTCATATTTAGTTTTTAATCTACTTAGATCTGGTTGGTTACTTCTTTCCAAGGTAGCCACATGTGTGATAATTTTGTAACCATATATCCATTCAGTGTCTTTGACCAATCTAAACTTAGTAGTAAGCCATAAGTTTCTAAAACATTTACAACCAAAATATCTATGTATTATTATACATGTGGATCTAATGCAAGATAGATGTGTATATTTGTCATATCTCTGACACATGGGATAGAAGACTTGTCTAGTTATAAGACCACTCTTTTTGAATTGTTTGGGCTCAAACCTAGTTTCTTGCATACAAATGTAGGCATCACATTAGTTGAGAAATATGAGTCAACCAAATAATTATGCATATTATTTCTAAACATTCTGATGGTTAACAAGAAAGGTGGTACTTTAGGTTTGTCTTTATAAACTTCCAATTTTACATATGTAACTTTTAATTTGTTGGTGTAAGGTCTTATAGTTAAGGTTTTGAGTAATAAATCCCTCTATTTGGTGATATAAAATAAATCATGAATGGTACTATTATCTTTGATATTCTTCATGTATTCAAAAATAGTGTATCCTTTATTTTTTAGATCTACACTTTGTAATGATCATCCCATTCCAGAGAGGTAAATTATTATTGGCAATGGGATATGGAGGAGTAGTAGAATTATTATTTAGGGGTGTTAAGTAATATAAGGTTACTTATTCCTCAAATTGTAATTGTTCCTCTAGAACAACTATAAAGAATGGATCTTATTAGTATTATCCTCTAGCTCATTTTTATCTTCCATTGGGAATGGGAAGGCATATGTCTCAAATATCATTGATTTATTGGGATGTCCTAGATCATTAGAGGGAGATGGCTCTATATTAATTGTAAAAAATTCTTGTATGTCCATATCTTTATGTAATATATCAAAATAATTATAGAACTCTATGTAATCTAGCTCACTGTGTTGTGTTGTGTTGTATTGTGGACTCAGAACAATGAGGTAGTGTTGCTTCTAAATTTTTTATATCCAACATATTATTAGGTATTTTATATTTTGTATTATTTTTTGGTCAATGGAATGGCATTTTTTACCTTTAAATCTAAATTTTTGGTTGATATTCTATCACCTAGTGTTTCCCATGCACTTTTGCATGTTTAAAAAACTCATTTATTAGCTTATGTGCCATTCATTAGATGAAATCTAATTATACTTTTGTGGAATAAATTATAATACCCTTTGTATTAATAATATTGAATAGTATCAAGGATTAACTCTAATTTTATTAGTTATATGTAAACATATAATTGCTTAGGAAACTATGGTGATAGTTAGGTGGAACATGGGATAAAGGCAATTGAGTGTACACTTGGTTCTAGTTTTGGACCACAATATTTTGATTAACATTTAGAATTAGGTTGAAGGCTTTAAAAATAGGACCTAGGTTTTTTATTTTCAATTGAGGTTTGAATTTTCTATCAATGTTGATAGCCTCAACACATGCTAGTGACAATTAGTTAATGTTATGTGCTCTACAGAGAAAAATAGTAGTCATAGGGTCCAAGACATTATTTTACATTTCAAGGTCTAAAATTTTAATATGTTTAAAGGTAGTTATTGTCTAGTTATACATATTTTGGAATCTAACATTAAAGGCTCAAATTGGTTCATTTGGTTATCTTATCATGCTCAAAAAATGTTGATATATAACACTTTCACTAGTGACTTGTCCAAACTATGAAAAAAAGGTGTTTTAATATTGATCCCAAGACATAATCAAATATTTTGAGACATTAAGGAACTGGTTATATGTAGCATCTTATAGTGTAAATGGAAAAACATTACAGGATACATAATCATGGGTTATATTTAATATCCACAAGGCAGTCTTAAAATACTTTATGTGATATTTAGTATTCCTACCTCTCAAGGGATAAAAGGAAGATGCTTCTTAGGGTTTATGGGTATATCATGCACATCTCCAGGGACATTGATATCAAAATTGGTTATCTAAGTTTGGGCCATTAATTCTAGAGGAAGATGGGGTTA
>JARHVA010001661.1:277500-290000 GCA_037957365.1 Torreya grandis | reverse complement strand
GTCATCTAATACATTAAAAAAATAACATCATGTTATTATTCCTTGTGACCATATGTAATGGTCAACCCATTATTATCCTTGAGTAGTTGATCATATAGTATAACTTTTCCTTTGGAGTCCCATTCCTTGAATTGGGCCACCTTTAAATTTTAATGGAATCTAATCTTCCCTACTTGCTTGAAATGTACCTTTACTGCAAACTGAAGCTACCCAATGCTTAACTTGGTCTTTTAGTAATAGGACTAATGTTTAACTCTAAGTTATTCATCTATGATGTTTTATAATTTGTGGGAAACCTTTTATTATGTAATCATTTCTAAAATGTGGCATGGTAAAAATGGAGGAAAATCCCTTGTTACCTCAATTTTGATTATGGTACAATCTAGGTAGTACCAATAATTCCCCATATTGGCTATTTTTATTCTCAAATTTACATATATTATAGGCACCTAATTCCATGAATGGATTGGTATACTTGATGATAAATTTATTCATAAATTATATTAATTTCATTCTTGTACATATAGATAAATAGAAAAGAATAATCTTCATAGATTTTACCATCTATATATTCTGTAGATGGTTACCATATTTCTCCATGGGCTCTATGGACCATCCCAAGGATTAAATCCTATATATATGACATCATATAAAATTTAACATCAACTAGAATTTGTTCATGTTTATACATTTGTGAATTCAAGTTGACACTAATAATCTCTCCTAGGGCCACAATCTTGTTAGAAGTCAAGAAAATGTATAATAATGGGACCCATTCCACCTACACATAAATAACGATATCAAAATCATATAATATATTCATAAGGTCCATGGATATCATAATCCTAGGGCTAAATTTGATTATGTTGTTGGAATAAATACACTCTTGGGGTTCATATTTGACCTTTCAAAACCATTATTTCAATTTCATGTCTATAGTGTTGTGCTCAAGCCATACATTGGATGATATTTGAATATAGGCAACCTAGAGTGATAGGATCCTAAGGTACCTCTTAAATGACCTTACATAAACATATGAAATTCAATTTTTTTCCTTTTCTAAGATTTAAATATTCTCCAAAACAAGACCATTAAATAATAAATCATGAGGTAAATTAATACAGGGCATTACCTATGGTTTCACGAGCACTTAATGGATTACCATGTTCTTTATTGGTAGGAGGTCATCAATGTATTTATTTTTCTTATGGGATAATCAATGTTTTGATGATAATGGTTCAATAGACTCTACTTCATTCGTGAGGGTTGAATATTATGGAAATTTAAAATCCAGGGCACTTTTCTCAAATTTAGTGTCAGTGTATTTGATGTTTCTAGCAAAATAATATATAGAAGTAGATTTTATGTGTGCTATTTTTGGGTAAGACATTTTAGTAATCTAGTACATGAAATTCATTCATAAATTATCTAAATATTCTTTACAAATTTTATGAAAAACTAGGGATTTTGGATGGTTAAGAGATCAAGATTGTAATGTTTGATTAATGGCAAAGTGAATTTAATTTTCTTATATTTCACATATATTTCCAAAACTTGTACCTTGAATTCATAATTACTATGGCATCAATGTGAATACTATTTTTTTATTTTTTAATTTTTAGAGTTTATATATGTTATTTAGCTTTGGTAGGTTCTCTTGTTTTCCAAGTGGAAAATTTTCATCAATTGATGCATGTCCATTCATCCCATTTAATACAAGTGTCAATATCTCACTTATGAACCTTTTACCTAACTATTAAACTCATTTATTAATATTTTATACACATCTATTTGGTCGTGAAAAATGGCTAAATCTCATTTACCAAGGGTATCTAGACTTATAAACCTACTTTATATGCGCTAGGGCTATGGGTTAATGTGATTGAGCCACATGGAATACTTTTAGTTCTAAGGAGACTTAGAGATATGGAACCATTATGATATTAAATTTATATTTCCAATTGAAAGCCTTGGGTTAATTAAATTATGATAAATAATAAACCCTCAAAGTTTAAATCATCAAGGTAATTAGATTGTCAAGCCACAAGGTCATTAAGATTTGCTTGTACATTTTGGATTCCAGGTTAACATAATTATGTCACATGGCATGCTCTCAAATCTCATAAGATTTTTTCCATTAGACTATTAAATTTTCTTTGATCTTACATGGTCTCAATTTCATGAAGTTGAACCATGTGGCATACTCCAAAGTATAGGAACTCATATGACTTAGAATATTTTTTAGTGAATGTTGTCCTTATTAAATGTGGGGTTACCACATGCAAGAATTGTGGTGACCCAACTATCGACAAGGTACTAAAATTTTGTTAAATTATGGTGTGTTACAAGTAATGTGATAGTGCCATCTATCAAGCTCTCATAACGCAAAAATTTGAATGCCTTATAATTTTTTGAATTGAAGGGCTTTGATTAATGTGATCTTGCCACTTGTCCTGATCTTGGATCTTGGAGAGTTTCTAGAATCATAATGAAGTTGGGGCCCAAATGTATATAATTTGTAAGTCATTATGAATAGTAATGTAAACATACAAAAATCAAAGAACACTAGGACATGAAACATTAGATACATTAGTCCATAAATCATAAATTCAAATTTCAAGAAGAATTATGAAAACTCAAGGTTTACAATAAATCAAAAGTAATACCCAAGACTTGATTTTCAATATTCTTTTTCTTTAATTTTATAAATTGAGGAAACCTTAGTATTATGTGTATTAAAACCAATATCCTAGATATCTAAGGCTTACTGGACCTTGAATAAGGATATTCAAACAATAGTGGATCCCTAATTTAATTCATAAAATGGGGTATGAGCATTAGGTTACAACAAGATCAATCATATCACATGATGTTTGTAAAGAATAGATTATGTCATTTTTAATGTCACAAAGATTGTATGTATACAATTACTATTTCATGATTTTTTTGAAAGAGGAAAATAAATATTAGGAACATGTATATCTAATTTTATTTCTAAAAAGAGAGGACTAACATTAGTTTCTCCTAGAGAAAGAATAAAGGAAATACATTTAATATTTTCATTCTCAAGGGAGAGAGTAAACAAGAATTAGTTTAGGTTTTTTTTTTTTATAAATTGTATCATTTAATGAAAGTAAATGATAAGCACATTCAAATTTTATAGCATTTGTATCATCTATAGTATAAAAATCACATTAAACTTTTCTAACATATGCTTCATCAAGAGTTAAAGAAAGAGAAGTATTTTCAAAATTTGTAGCATTTACATCTTATAAATGATAATTTTTTTCAATGTGTGCATCATATAAAGAGGGATAAAGAGAACTAATCTAAACTTGTGTAATATTGGCATAATCTAATAAAGGAGAAGTATATTTGATTTTTATCACATTTGTATCATCTAGTAAAGAATAAGGACATTCAAGTTTTGTAATAGTTTCATCACATAGGAAAGAAGAAACAAATTCAACATTTGTAATATGCATACATCATCAAGATAATTAATTTTAACTTGTGTAACATTTTAATCATATAATTAATAAGTAGATTCAAATTTTGTAATGTTTACATCATCTATTAAAGAAAAAATACATTCAACTTTTTTCACAGTTGCATCATCTAGTAAAGAGAAAGAACTTTCAATTTTCTTAACATTTACATCATCTAATAAAGCAAAATTTTAGTGAAATTTTGTCACATTAGAATCATATATTAAATTAATTAATTCTAGTTTTTTTATATTTTCATCATATATATCATGATAAGATTATATGCATGTAAGAGTGGTTTCATCATGACTTTAATTTTTGCCTTGTTTTTTTATTGTTATGCATGTTTATTTTATAACTTTAAATGTGACAAATTTTTGTAGTAAGATATAAATAAAGCATCTTTATATTTTAATTCATGTAACTTTGAGAGGGTGTATGAAAATGCACATTTGCAATGTGTTCCTCAAGTGATAAAGTATGGTTAAGAGAGGATTGTAAAGGAGGTGTAGGGGAATCAGGCTCTTTTATTTCAAAAGTGGTACAATTTTACTCTTATTCACTATATTCAAAATAATAATTACAATAATTTCCTTCACCAACATATTCCTCATATACATCATAAACTCAATTGCTCATACAATATTCATCATAAGTCCATTATTGTGAGTAATCATAGGGTATAAACTTGTTAGGAAATATAAAATCCAAGGGGTAAGGGCTATTAGGTTTTATAATATATATTTAAATTTTAAACCCTAAGTTTAAAATAATGAAAAAATAATAATTATTATTTGAATGACACATTCCCATATGCAAACCCTAAGGGAAAAAAATGAAGATGTACATAATAAAGAGTTAGAAATTAAAATAAATATGTTAGGTATTTTTTAAATATGAGGGATGATTTTTATTAAAATCATAAAAAATGTATGAAACCCAAAAATTAATTTAAAAATAAATACAACCTTTTTCTCCTAAACCAATTTTTTTTAAAATAGTAAATTGAGAATTCTATATGTTATGATAATATTTTAGCTAACAAAAAAGATGGTTTTAATCCACATAATTCATATCTTTAACTCTTTTAATTTAAGTGATATTAAACTAAATTAATTAAAATTTTGAAATATAAATGATTATATGTATTTATTTGATATTAAAATATATTATGTTACAAAATTTATAGAATTTAGAAATTTGCTAAAAATGGTAAATTGGACTAAGGTTAGAGAGTGTCCCTTAAAAATGAAATAAATATGACTATGTAGGATAAATATAATTTATAATTGTATATAAATACCTCAAAAATATTCATGTTATAAAATAATTATTTGAAATCTATTGGGTAAGTTTATAGGAGGTAGATAGTAGTGCACTATATCCTTAACTGTTGACTATGCCCATGTCCTAGTTAATTATATTCCTAATTTATCAATATAGGCCTATGTGACTATTTTAAATTTTTTATTATTTATCCCTATGTGCATATATTATACTTGTATTTTTTTATAAATATAAAACCTTAGTCTTGCACATACACTGGATATAAATTAGATAATAAAGAGGGGAGGGTAAAGGGGTATTAGGAATGGTTGAACTAGCCTCATAAACCTAGTGTGACTAAACACTACCTACATAGCCAAATAGGACTTAGGTTGATGTATTTATCCCTAATAGGTTGATTTTTTTATCCATGATTATGAAACTAGATCAATATAATTAAAATATTATTTGAAATTCTTGATGATGTATGCCATTCACCTATAATAACCAATATTCATATTTGGCTTATTATTGTTAAATTACTTGAGAATTTAAATAGGAATAAGTAGTGATATTTTGTTAAGTATTGATTATAATTTATGGAGAGATCTAGTGATGGAATAATGAGTATTATTGATGTTAATTTATAGGATAATATTTTAATTAATTTTGCTAATCAAATTTACCAAATGCATAGGATAGCCATTGCAAAATGTCTCAATTAAAAAAAGTGAAAATTGGAATTTATGGAACAAAGATACATTAGGGTAAAAGGTCATAGTTTATACCTATTTTAATAATGTGAACTTATCTTGGAAGATTAGAGACTATTGGGACAAGTCTTAAACGAGCCTGTAGGCTTAATAAGGATGAATATGGATAAAATATGGATGTATATATGATATTTGAAGTGTTTAAAAGAATTTAAATTTTATATTATATATTTTTAGTTGGTAAAATTTTGAATGGACCAATTAAGGAAAAGTATGCATATGTGATCATCATGATTATCATTTCATTATTAGACCACATCATTTTAGAATTAAAAAACATTGCATATAGGATCATTCGTATCACATGATGTTTGTAATGAATAAAATAAACAATTTTGAACATAATAAATATTTTTATGTATAATATTACTATTTCATGGATTTTCATAACAAGATAAATAAATATTATGCTCATGTTCATCTATTTGTGTTTCTACAGAAAGATAAGGAATAACACTCTTTTTAGAGAGAGAAGAGGGGAATCACATTTCTCTTTTGAAACATTTGCATCATCTAGTATATAATAATTGCACTCATATTTTTCAACATTTTTATTATATATTAAATAATAAACATATTAAAATTTTATTAAATTTACATCATCTATTAAATAAAAAGCACAATCCAATTTTTAACATTTAAATCATCTAGTAAAGAAGAAACATATTCAATTTTTTTAAATATTTGCAATCTAGTAAAGAATAAATACATTAAATTTTTTAACATTTTCATCATCTATATCATGAGGGTCATCTATGAAGGTAAGATTCATGTTATCAATACTTTTCTTCATACATTGGTTTTTATTCTTATGGATGTATATTCTATAAGATTCAATGCAATGAAGTGCAGTAGTAAACTATAAAGAAAAATGAGGTTTATTTTCAAATAAATAATATTTATATTGTAACTAATGAAATATGGGAGAATTAATAATATGCACATTATAATTATTTTCCTCTTCTGTTAAAGTATGGTTAAGAGATATTTATAGAGGAGTAAGGGAGCTAGGTTCTATCTAGGAAGTGGTATAGTCTTTTTCTTCTTCACTATATGATTCCTCTTAATAAAAATTACAACCATTCAATTCAAAATCATATGCCTAATATAAATAATTAACATTATTTATCATATAATAACCATCAATAAGCCACTCATTAGAGTACTCATCTAGTATAAAATTTCTATAAAATACTATATGTAAGGGATGAGGACTATTAGGGTTTGAAACAGAGACAAAAAAAATTAATATATTCAATAGAATAATCATAGGGCATATATTTTATAAAAATATATAAAAATAAAAGTATGAGGAGTATTAGGGTTATTAATTACAAACCTTAATATAAAAAAATAAAGGCCTAAAAAATATTCCAACAACCCACTCCCACATAAAAACCCTAAGGCATAAGATTATAAGAGAAATTTGAATTAAAAGTGGGTTCACCAATTTGTTTTGTCTAAATTTGTATTAATTAATTTAATAGCCTTTTAATAATATATAACCAATAGAATATAATTTGCATATAAATAAGTAGAATAAGCACAAAATACAATTTGATAACCATGATTTCAAAAATAAATTTTGATAAGTGAAATAAAAATTTAAGGGGGTAGAGAAAGACATATAATATGTGTCACACTCTGATATATGAAATATGATTTATTGATTAGAATATGTGTATATTGAATTTAGTTTTTTTTAGACCTGGTGATTATTTATGGTCTAGGATAATATTGTTAGAAGATGGCCAAAATGGCAGTTAACCTTGACCCTTATAAATTGATCTTGTCCTTATGACAAATAATTTTTTGAAATTGATATTTAAATTTTGGATTAACAAAGGATAAATAGGATTAATACAAGACTGACACTTGATCTTAACACCTATGGGTCACTCTTGTCCATGTGGTAGACTAATTTTAAGCATTGATTTTTAATTATGATTAGTGACAATATCAATAAAAGTAGCATAATAATAAAAGATGATCTTGACCCATATATATTGATCTTGTCTTGTTATAGTGAGATTATAAAAATCCCCCCAATGTTGTGGCTAATGTATTAATGACCTTATTCACCTTTGTAGTCATTTTCATGCATGTTCTCATACATGAGAAATCAAACCCTAGTTTCTTGTAGAAACACTCGAGACATCAAATGCAGGGGGAATTGGGTGAAAGGAATTAATTTGGACTAACATTAGTCAATTCTCATTAAAATACCAATTAATACACTACATTGCCAAATTTTTGAAGAGGAATCAAGCTCAGGTTTTTAATCCCACTTGCATGCATGTGTGTGAATTGATGATATGCCAATATAGATGTTATTTCTCCAACTTACCCTTAGTACAAGCATGGAAATTCAATAATAATTTAGATTTATCTCTATTAGTTTAGTGCATGCAACACATAACTTTGTATATCTCTTGTAAATGTGATATTGATAATCCTCAAATCCTCCTAATAGTATTTTTTTATAGGAATATCTTAGAATTATAATTAAAAATCTAGTGGCATGCACAATATAACTAGAAAACCTTAAATGGGACTCAAAATATATGGCTAGAAAGGGTAAATGAGTAAAAAGAGAAATTGAAAGATCAAAGGACAAGATCATTATAAAGGGGACATGATATAGGATATGATATATTATTTTTTTATTATATCCTATCCTAGGATCAAAACACCCTCAAAATAATCAACAAATTTAGATATATATATTTAAAATATGTTTTAAATAAAGTGGATAGGAAAAGTGGGTTATGAAGTCATATAAATCATAAGTTAAAATGAAAAAATAAAAAATAAAATTTCAACTAGACCTTTAATTCTTAGCTAAGATCCATATAGTCAAAGCACGTAAAAGACATTATAAAATAAGTATTGTGCTAAATTGACATGTCTATAGTGGAATATGATAAATATAGTAAATACAACAAAGGGATGAGTATTTAACATTTCAAGTTGAATATATAATTATAATTATATTCTATAAGTGTAAATTAGATAAAATTTATACATGTGATTCATCCAAACCATGAACTGTTATTATTTATATGTAGGGTTAGTTCTACTAAATTAGGATAATATCATTTATTAATATTGACTTGTGTATAAATGAGGGACTTGTGACCATATGATCACCTTATCATATTTTTGTATGTGTTTTATATGTGATACCAAACCATGATGATGCATGAAAATCCATAAAGAAATATCCTCACTTTTAAACCCTAGGTGTGCCTATGATGGATACAAACTCAAAAAAATGGGTAAAGTGTAGTCAAATGAGCTTAACCCAATCACCTTTATTTGATGATTGACAATTGCCTAATTATCTAATACTCCAAATATATAAATCGAGACACATGTGGTTCTCCCACCTAGATTGATTCTATAATTTTTTCCTTCACTATATATTCATATAATGATTGGGATTTAGTACTTGACAATGGTTTATTCAAATTATATTATATGTCATTCAAACTTAGATTGTGACTCCTAATGATAGATTCACAATTTGGGAAGAATGGGGCATACTTAAAACTATGTGATAGTGTATAGATGTGTCCCATACAACTTCTAAGTCCCTTTTAAATGAGACCTTAATTTTTTTAAATACAAGTCTAATTGATTAATTTCTCATGCCACAACATGCTAGGAAAATGGTCCAAATCTAAGGAAAGATTTGATTTTAAATATGAATATTTTTCTTGGAATGGGTTGGTTCCAACTTGATCAAGTTAGTGTCCACTAAAGATAATAGCATAAATTGATGAAAATGACATGTGTATAGGAGTAATGAACTAAAGGTCTAGAGATGTCTATGCAAGACATTTAGTAGGTTTAAAATAAAAAAAGAGGTTCTTTTAGGTGTGTGTTAGTATAATATAAGGGTAAATTCATAAAATAATGTGAGAGTGTGAGATAGTGGCTAATTAGGACCTTGTTTATGGGATCAATTCATGTATAGTAGATGTGTGTCAATATTTTCATTGTCAAGTACTTAGTACAAGATTTAGCATCTAAAAATTCCCCCATTTTATTTTGTTAATGGAAAAGGTAGAGTAAAATGATAAAATGTACTTGAGTGTGTAAAAGAAATAATTTTTTGGTAGGAAGCTTCAATTGTGTAGGTCACATAATAACAAAACCTAGAAGCATGTGTAGTTAATGCCCATAGATTGAAAATTTTAAGTAAAAACCATTTTTATTAAAAATTTCAGGAGAAAAGACAAGAATAAACTTATGTGTTGCTAAAAACCATGTTTCCCTTTTAGCTTGTTATATATGAAAATTCCTTGTTGAAGCATTATATAACTTTATGATTCTAGGTTAAATCATATGGAGAGTTTCAGTAACTTTTCCTTAATTTTTTGTAGCTATGCATGTTCTTGGGTTTGGAAAACAACATATCCCATACCTCATAAATATTTTCATAATCATGTATTTTAATTTATCAAATAACTATGTAGGTAAAGAGGGAACATATACAAAAAAAATGTAATTGATCTATTAATCAATCCTAGATTGGAGAAGATAAATCCTACTTACACTTCTCATTATTGATACATGAGATATTTTGGTTCATGACCAAGATGGATCTACTAGACCTAACCAAGGGATCTCTTAACAAAATAACATCACTAGAGAGGGTTCCAAAGCCTCTAGTCAAGCAACACTATGCAATAAATATAGTTAGGTATTGTGTTTTTATATTCATAAAGTAAATTACAAGTAAAGTCTAATAAGTTCTCACCAAATCTTGTGGAACAAAGTGGGGGTAATAAACATGAAAATTAAACATGCATAGAAGATCTATACTCACATCAATGTATAGGAAATCCTAATACATGGAAGAGAAGTACAAATGCAAATATATCTACTCTTACAAAGGAGGAAAAAATTTAGGAATACTTACCTTTGAATATAAACCCATCGAGCCTCAATCTCTCCCTTGACCAAGGTGATTCGAAATAGGTTTTTATGGTATGTAAGGATAACAAGGACAAGTTATCTCTACACTACACAACTTCTCTATCCATTCAAAAGACTTATCGATAAGAAAAGATTCATATATCCAAAGAATGTATGAAACCCTAAGAAATGTTCCTCAAGTATAATGGTGGATAAGTAGATGTAAAATATATTCTTCTTCTTCTTCTCCTCTCTTTATATGGAAAAAATTGATGTGTATATATAGTTGAATCTAACCCTAAATATTTTTAAAATTTTATCTGATAGGGTTGACCTAATCAATTCTATATTATTATTTGGTAAAAATAGGTTAGGTCTTGATATAGGTTAGTTAGGATCTAACCTAGACCCTTAACATGTTTTATCAATTTAATTACAATGTCAATAGGGATGATAGTGTAATGTAAACCATCAAAAAGGGTTATAGGATTAGAAAGGGGCTAAGTAAGGTAATGACTACTTAGAGGAGTGTGAAATAGAGGAGATAAGGCTTAGGTAAGTGTATAGAAGAATGTTAGATTGATATAAAGTGGTGGTATAGGGGATAATAATCTAACAAAGCATCAATGGTCTGACCACCCCTTTCTTAGTACACCCTTTAAGGCATGCATTTAGAGATATTAAGACTCATCAAGTTCCTACAAGAGATAAAGCATCAACAATTGATAAAGTTTGAAAATATTATGTGTATACATATTCCCCACTTGAATCTCATCATGTGTTATGTAGGTGTAATAGGGGATGGTACTTTGGAAATAGAACATAGTAACACACAATGTTAAATCTGAATAAACTACAATTATAAAGTAAGATAAAGGAAAGGATAGAATTGAAAAACATGTACCTTTACTTACCTTAGTAATGTAGATAATAAATGAAGTGAAATAAATGTGAATGTATCTAATGTATGGAACATTAGATGAACCTATATAGCTTAGCAAAAAAAGAGCAAAAAATCAAAGTTTTTAAAAATGTATATGTAATATGTGAAAAGATACTATATAATGTTAAGATTCTAGAATATATTATGGTTCATAAAAATAGTTAGTATAAAAAAAGATATGGTCAAAAAATGGAACCTAACGGTAAATATTTGATAGGTAAATAAATTTGAATAGTAAATATAAATAGGGTGAAAATAATTCATTTGTTATTTTTACTATTCTAAGAAAATAGAGCTTTGAGAGACCTAGTTTGAGACTAGAGAGCCATAATGGTGAGGATATGAAAACTAAAATAGGGAGGATGCCTGATGACTACAACATAGGTAAGAAAACATGAATTTGAAATTTTTTGAGTAATTTTATTTGTAATTGAGATAGATATAGAAAAATGATTGATAAGCAAAATCTAAGCACTGAAATAGACCCTAATTTTTTTTAGGTAGATTACCGATAGAATGGGGTACTAGGTAGGAATAATTTAGATTAATAAATTCCTAAGGTATTTATGGTAAATGGTCAAAAATTCACCACAATGAAATTACAAAGTTGACTTGGTCAACTTAGTAAGGTGAGTAGAAGATAGGCGGTCGACTATGTAATATTGGGTTAACATAGTATTGTTAAAGGTAGATGACTGCATAGTAGTAGGTTGATGTAATTTGAAAGGAAAATAGGACCAACTGCATATTTTAGATTAATATAGTTATTAATAAATGGTTGATAAAATTTGTTAAAGAGGGTTGACTATGTATTAGAGGGTTGATATAGTATGATAAAGTGGATAAAGGACTAATTTAATATCAAATAGGTTGATTTAGTATCAAATGGGATGATTGTGTGTAATAGGATGGGTATAAAAGCAATTTAGTATCAAATTGGTTGATTGTGTAGAAAATCCAAAAAATGTAAGCACTAAATCAAATTAACTGATAAAGTATTTAATTTATGAATTTTTAAGAATGTAATTTAAATATTTATGACATGGAAATCTGATACATCTTTTATTTTTTTATTTTTATAGGGATGCCAAAGATATTGGTGTCTAT
>JARHVA010001661.1:140000-272500 GCA_037957365.1 Torreya grandis | reverse complement strand
CATAAATTAATATTTAATTAATCTCTTGTTTTCCTCTTTTACACCTTACATTAGTTTATAATCTCTCTAAGATGACATCTCAATGGTAATCATTAAGTAACTTTTAGGTGTCTTGAAACCCTTTAGCTCTACCATATCTCACCTTGATTTCAAGTGTCAAATATTGATCTCAACATTATGAGTTAAACATATCTTAATTAAAGGTATCTCTATATCACTTTAGACCTAAAACAACTCATTTAGAGGCATGAAACTCTCTCCAAGACTTCATCTTGTACCAAAAGCTTGTAATTTCTCCCAAATCCTTATAGCCCTAAAAACATGTAAACCTCCTTATGTGGAATAATTTATAAATTATCCTAGTGAAATAAATATTTTTGAGTACCCATTACCCCATTACATCTCCATTCCAAATTTCATGACCTAGAAGTGAGTATAAGTGTTCTTTTTCACTTAATATCTCTCCCCAATTTGGCCTCAATTAGGCCTACATGCCTAGAAACTAAGTTTTGGCCCAAATTAAATCCCAAAAATGTGAAACTAAAGGAAATTATTTGATTCACTTTAACCATCCCCTAACCATTCTCCATGCCTAATTTCAAGTTTTGATACCTTGCATGAATGGGTAAACTATGAAATGGTCAAAACCCCAATCTAGGTGCTTGAACAGGATTGAGAGGAACTTGGAGTGTTTTTCCAAGAAATTTTTATGTTATAGATATTGGAAATATTTTTTTAAGTTTTTAAAAATCTTAGTACAACTCCATCTACTGGAAAATATTTCTCCTCTTGTACCTCATAGGCTTGTAGATAGGCATTTTGACTAAAAAATGATGCATTTCTCACCCTTTTGGCTAATTTGATGACTTCAAGAACTAATATACAACTATATGAGACATAATAAGGATTTTTAATGATTTTATAACATTTATAAAGTTTTTTCATGCCTTGGTGGCTGGTTTGGAGACCATCCCATACCCTATTTCTCCACAAATGAGCCTACAACCATATATTAAGGCCAATTTCATACAATCTCCCTTTAGAGCATGAAAAAAATGTTTAATATGATTTAAATAATAAATATTAATTTAAAAAAGTACATTATATGGTTTAATCATTATATTTTAATGCATTTGGGAGGTCTTTTCTCACATCGGGTCATTAGAGTATTTTTTGGTAGCTTATGAGTGCCCTACACTCTTAGCAATGATTCATAAAGAAGAGGCCAATAAATTTAAAACTAATGATTTATGATTTAAATTAATAAACCATAATAACCACCCATAATATATTTTTTAACCATGCATCTTATCCTAGGATATATAAGCAAAAGTTAGTGCAGCTTGGGTAGCTGATTATGCATTCTATGAGGTCAAAAGAGAGTTGACACCTAAATATAGTGTCCTAAGGTTTGTTTAAACTTAAAAATATATTATTTAGTTATATATTTAGTCTTACCCTATCTAAAAATTTTAATCTAATTAATTTATCTTCTTGATATTTATGAAGTCTAGTCTAGACTACGCCCAGGGTTTATAGACCAACTAACTAGTTTGACCCTAAAAGATTTTTATGAGTTGTTTGCTCCTACTCAGTGGCTCTAAAAAATTTATATTAATCTTGGAAAAAATAAATCATCTACTTGATACTCTTTAATCATCAATATTTTTCCAAAAATACCATCTTTTTCACTATTTTGAATACATGTTTTAATGGTCTATACTGAATGTTTGACTAAACTCTTAATATCTCCATATTTTTCATGATTCTATCATTATTATACATTTATATAATTATATAATATTCATTTATGGAATAAATTAATTCTACTTACATATAGAAACAAAATCTCATTCATTTTTATCTTTCAACAAACACTTCTTCTCACAAAATTGAATATACAAGCCTCAAGTCACCTAAGACCATTCTACTTGTAGGTCACCAAAAAGGCTTAATATTGAGAGTGGATTATAATAAAGGTATATTTTATATTTTTAAATTAATATTTTTCATGACTATATATATCTTTTCCATTTAACTTGAACTCCAACTTCAATGTACACATTGCATTCAAGTTTCGCATGTTCTTATAGAGGGATGTGTGACCCTTTAGGCCTACATTTTCTCCTTCTCTATCACATGAAGGTCACTATAAGCCAATATTTTTATTTATTTATTATATATAAATAAAAATTATTCTATATATTCATCCAATATCACTCGTATCACCTTATGACCTTTGAATACACAACTTCCATGCAAGGATTGCACATTCTCTTCACACATTAAATATAGACATGTAGGTCTTTAATGGAGTTTGTCAGTGCATGATAATTTATCCATTAGTTTTTTTCTTGATAATCAATGATAAATTATTTATTTAAATTTTTAAATGGATTTAATAAGGCATGATAACTTTCTAGTTATATATTGGAGATTACCCATTGCACTAAATCATCAACATATAGCTCTCAAGAACTAGTAATGAAACAAGGTTTTATTCACTATATCTGAGTATTTTACCCATTTCAGTACATGATTTTTACATTTTAAATGTTTTATAATCAATATTTACCTATTTTAAACTCTTTTCAATTCATTAGCATATTACTTGTATTGACAACTCACAAAACTCACAAAATGGGTCTGTCACATGCAAATAGTGAAAAGGAGCCTCATTTATGATAATACATGCATATTATTGATATAAATAATTGATTTTCATGTCATTTATATATCTTACAAATCTGATATTACTCTTTTATGGTTTATCTTCTCTCACTAGGTTCGTAAGTGCAATCATGAAGACAAAACTAAGCTAGTGGGGATTTGAGTTATCTTTTGACCCCTTGAGCTCTTAAAAATTGTTCTAGAGCTAGGGGATTAAATTTGAAAACTAATGATATTTATTTTAATACCAATAGGACCCCATCCTTTTATTAATATCTTAGGTCACCTTTTTCCTTGTGCTATATAGAATGGGTAAAACAAAACTTCCTTTGGAGGTTTATCAAAGAGCTTGATGGAGATTTGGATTCATATGTTACCTAATATAGACCTATGAAAGCTTCATAAACCTGGATATTACATATATAATGTGAAGAGACAATATTAAGGCGTTTTCACTTGAATATGAGCTCTTAAAGTTCATATAAGTGCTTGAAACTACTTGTTTAGAGTTAAAACTAAAATAACTGACCATGATTTGACATGCATACTATTAATCTAACTATATCCACATTAAAAAATTCATTTATTATTTTATAAAATCCAATTTTATATAACTTTTATCATATTTTATTTTGAAAATAGATTTGGATCCTTATGATATGCAATGAAGGCCAACCATATATCTAATGACCTCATGGAGATGAAACACATCCTAATAGGACTTCTTCAAAATTGGAAATACCTCCTAACCATTTGATAAAATTTTACATGTAATAATAATACCTTTAAAAATATTAATTTGGTCACAATGGAAACCTAGGTTTTTCTTAAAAACTTAAAAATTGCTAAAATACATTAATCTCTCCAAACAAGCTTAACAACATTTAAACCAAATGACCAAATGAAAGGATTTTAGTTGATAGGCCATATACCATTTTGACACATCATGACATGCCCATAAGACCCATTATACTAACCTTGAATTAATTATAAATCTTGGTAATACATTACCTTAAAGAATGCTAACAAGACTTTTTAAAAGACCATTTAATACCTCATAAAGAATGAAATAGGCTATCAACAAGGTATGAAATTATGACAAGTTTTTTGTTATAGGGGGTTGAACTTTTGAATTGGGGGTCAAGATTAGTCAACACTTAGTATGAAAAATGAGATTAGGGAATAAATGGAGATCCAATGTGAATCAGTAGAACAATGACGCATCTTGTTTACTAACTGATCACATGGTAAAGAAAGATTACTAAGGGGATCAAGGTTTATATAAACAAGTCATAATATTAATTATCTATGTTTTTGAGATAATGTATCAAAAAATCATTAGGAAATACAAAGAAATCCATTATAGGAATGAAATCATAAATATAAGTGTGCAATCATGAAAAGAACAAAAAGAAGCCATTAAAAAGGATGAAATAAAATGAAACCATATAAATCACAAAATGCATAATATAAAGATCCGTGTGAGATATATAAGTGAAACTAGATTTAACATGTATTCAAATGATATAATATATAAAAAAATGGATCACAAGTCTAATATAATATCATAATGAAAAAAAAAAAGTGAAGGAACACCAGGTTGTGTTTAGAAATACTAATAAATTTGTCCACAAATATTATCCATGACATATGAAATATCTTATTGAAGATAGATCCTAATGATAGATATATTTTCATCTATCCTTAGTGAAATCTATGAAAATACCTCTCACTAAATATCCTCAACATAAAATATAGGCATACTAAAGGATCATGCTCATGAGGGATCCCATGCATATAGTATCTAAGGAGGGGAATATATGCTTGAATACAAATGGTATTTATGGTATAGGAAGGTGGTACCACCATTAAAATAGGGACCATAGGTGGGTAATAATTCATATTTGAATAAGGAACCATAGGTGAAGGAGGATCCTTCTTATGTATGTGACTTATAGAAGGAGGGATAGTGGGCATAGGAATCATCATAAGGTGATCATGAAAGTCTTAATATAGAATGTAGAAAAGATTGATATGATGGGTATTACACTAGGGCCAAAGATAATATACCTCCCCATATTTTGGGATATACTTAGTTAAAAAATTTGAAGGTGGTATAGCCTTATCTTTGGTTTGGTTAAGGGTAGGATGCAATGTGTCAATATATTACCAAATCTTTTGATAGTGGGTGGAATAATGATTATCTATGCTATGGAAGTAAAAAATATGCTTGTTATTAGAGTTTAGGGGTATACTAATTTAAGAGGTAGAAGAAAAAGCTTGAGAAGGTTGATATAATTGGTAGTCTTTGGTCCAATGATTGATAGCTTTATGAACATCATAGTAAGGTTTAATCAGCCCATTGGTAAAGTAGGGGTTCAAACAATGATAAAGGAAGAATGCCATCACCAAAGTAAGGAAGGGCTAGTGTAGAGACTAGGATGGGCTCATCTGAAGGTAAATTAGAATCAGATATAGGATGAAGTTTAAATAAGGGTAGAGTGGGATTAAGAAACAAACTAAGCTCAATGGAGGGTAAATTAGGACACGTAGAAAGCTTAAGGTTAGTAGATAACATCTCTAGGGGAAGAAAACTAGAAGGATCCTAATATCTAAAAAAATTATAAGGACTAGTCATAGCATGATCCATAAGCATGATTCTAAGAGGATTTACTAAAACTAGAGGTGTTTCATGAGATTGATCCATATCTATCCTATAAAAAATAGGAAGAATACTAGAATTAGGCACTATGGAATAAGGAACACAATAATACAAATGAAAATACTGAAATAAATAATTATGATACTAAAGAATCTCAACATCTCTATCTAGAAAAAGTCCTATAAATGAATGGTCTAAAGTATAACCATCATCATAATCAAGTGTATGTAGGTCAATGTTATAGGTAGGTATAATATTTTCATCAGAAGTTTCATGATGAATATAATGACTAGTCCTAGTTAAAATTATGGGTATGTCATCAATAAGAGGATAATGGGAGTGTGGCTTCAAAGATTATAGAAACTAGGTGATGAGATTAGGGGATAGATCCCAAGTTTTAATCTTGAGTCTAATATCATCTAGATCATCATCATCAAAATTTAAGAGTTTAGGTGTTATGTTCCTAATGAGTTCATGGTGACCATGATAACCTTGGGTAGAATTAAAACTTTGAGATTTACAAAATGGGATACTAGGCAAGGGTTCAAGGGTTGGAATTTTAAAGACACCATGTTTTTAGAATTATTCAAAATTCTAAGGGTTTGTGTCTCCTTGAATCTTGTAGATAACACCATTATGGGGGAATTTTATGCATTGGTAGGTAGATGTGATAACAATGCTCATGCAATGAGTCCAAAGTCTAATAAGCAAGATGTTGTAATAAAGGGGAAAGTTAAATATCAATTTCCACATACAACCTAAAGGAGGCAATTGCCTTCTATCATAGCATTTAAATGTACTACATGTGAACTTAAGATTACCCTTGAATTGTCCAAGAGTTTTAATGAAATTAAGGGAGGTGATGCAAGTACCCAAACCCTTATCAATGAAAGAACATTTAACTCTGATATCATTGATTTAGACACTAATAACTAAGACAGGATCATCTGTATGAAGTATAATATCATCTAGAATCATGTAATGATATGAAAATAAAGGGGAAGAGAAGTGTCCATTATTTCATCAACATGTATGGGCGTTTATTCACATGGTTTTAGTATACAATCTTCAGACCCAGATAAGGTAGCTTACATCCTATTATGGGAGGATGAGGGATGTTCATTTCAAATAATAATTGAATTAGAAAACTATGATTATAGGGGAAGTTCACATTAGTTAAAGAAAATGTATTTGAGATGGTAGATGATAAAGTTGTTTTATGGTATCCCATTTATCATAACCCATGGAGGGACTACTAGATAGAGGAACATAATGTTGTAGGATCTCCTCAGAAGGAGGATTGAAAGTGCATTCAAACTTGTACTGGTAAGATGTAGTTGGTTTAGTTTGAGGACAAATAGTTTTATTGAAATTAGATGCGGGGATATTTTATTTAGGTGTTTATTTTGATTTAGTTGAATAAATACTATTGTAAGGTTTGGGAATGTTGTCAATAGGTGTAGATGTTAGAGGAATGGTAGAGATAGTGTGATAGGTATTATCTAATTGATATGAGGAAGAGTCTTGAATGGCTTGAAATGTTTGAGGATTTTAGTGTGTGTGTGTGTTTGAGTAAAATCAATAAAATAAAATAAAATAAAATACCCTTCACATATTAGTCATATTTACCACATTTTATTTATTAGTGAGGTCTATGAGACTTTAAGAATTATTTATGTAAGGATTAGTCTTGTTATTTATATCTTGATGATTAATAAGATGATATTTATATATGTTAAGATGAGCATTAGCTTGATTTAAATCTTGATTTATGTTTTTTGTTTCATGATCTTTAAAGGCTATGCTATATTATTATTGGCACTTGTGAATGAGTGATTCATGTTTGAAGTTTGGGCCAAGAATAAAATCCATAGATAGATTACATAATTATATACAAGTCTCATGAGAGTGGCCCCAACTTGCATTAAACCAACAAAATTTGTTTGGATCATACCATGATTTCATAGGATGAGTGTGATCAAGATCTCATGGTATAGGCATTGGGAATGATTTTGAAGCTCAACTAAGGATAATGGTTTGTGTACAATAATTTTGTCTAGTTGGGAAAATTTAGGATTAGGAGTGTTGATTATAGGGGAACATTCTCTACAATATTATTGGGATTGATGTCTCGAATGTTGTGAATAATGCCATAAGTATCAATGACACTATCTTTGGTATCACATAAATTTTTTATTTTTAATGAGCATGTGAGTGCCCACAAGAGGTTGGGATGGTTAAAATTGATGCATGAGAAAATATTGGCACTTTTCTTAGTCAAGGGATTCTTCTAAAATTATTGGAGAGAGAATCTAGACCTGATATTGTAACTTGGGGTAGAGAGCATTAGTGGATATATGAAAGATATTATCTTATACCATGTTATTCTCACATTTATTTAACAAGTTCTTCCATCGTTTGATGAAATTTTATGCCATTTTGGTTTAATGTTTCTTAAAATTTATGAAGTGAGCTAAGGTACTCTTAGGAAGATCACTAGTTTGAAACTCTTGTACTAGGGAGTTAGCCAGATCTTCGAAGCTAGTAATAGAATGGAATTTTAGTTGATTGTACCAATATAAAGCACATCTAGAGAGTGTTTTAGATAATATCTTAGTATAATAAATGTTATTAAGTTTGACCCAATATTTATATAGATTTAGAAATGTTTTTAAATGCAATATAGGATTAGTGGACCCATTATAGCTGATGGTATGTGTGATACCTCCTATGTCAATATTGGTAATTTGAGGTATAAGAGGATCATTTTGGAGATGTCTAATCATTTTATTAATAAGGTATGGTTGAGGAATGAGGTTACCATGAGAATCCCTAAAGGGGCTCAGGTCCAGGCGGGGGCAGGGGGGTGTGGTGGGGTGGGGGGGCAATTTTATTTTTCACTCCCCATAGAGTTTATTGGGGTTTATTTTTAAGATGAATGAGATGATTTTGCATCTACATCATTTTATTGGAATTATTAGTTTGAAAAGTGTTAATTTTATTGAGATTTCTCAATAAGAGTTGATGCATTTGGGTAGTATTTTGACTAGTGTGTATGGAATGTAAAGCATTGGTATTAGTATTAGCGGCTTGGGTTGAACTATGAGTAGTGGAATGCATGACACTAGTGGTGTGAGAATCATTGGTAAAAAAGGAAACACTAGTAGCATGATTTTTATGTGTATTAAAAGATACATTATTGGAATGGTTAGCATTGGAAGAAAAATAATCACTAGTATCATGATTGACATTGGTATAAAAGGATGCACTATTTGCTTGATTGAGGAGGATGTTCTTTGGAAAATGCCCACTTGATGTTGAACCCACCATCTTAGTGGATATACTTAGAATGGAGGTTGAAGAGGTTATATAAGAATAATTCATGGTGTGGTAAGGATTCACAATAGAAGGGAAAGGTTGAGAATCAAATAAAGTGTTAGCCCCAAATCCTTAAGAGAATATATGGGAGGCTGAACAAGATTCTTCTACTTGAGCACCTATCATTAGATTACAGATAGTTAAAGGATCCTTTCCTCTATGTTGATAAAATTCATTAATGAATAAGATAATTTTAGGTGGATAATATAATTAAATCTCACCTTCTAAGGATAAAATAGGATTATGAATGTATGATGAATGAAGAGGTGTCCCATAATTGGTAGTGCAAGTGGCAACACATAAAATGCTTTCTTTTAAAGTGGAAGCCTCAAGTTATTTTTGGGGAAACCTATTAGGATGGGTAAGACTCATCATCTTATTTGGATTAAAATATATATTATCCTAAAATAGGAAATTCATGATGAGAAAAGGAGGCTAAGAGGTGATGAAAAAGAAAATGTAGAAAATAGGATACAAAATCAAACTAGTCGACTATGTTCTATAAACTAGGGAAGAAAACAAAGAAAAAGAGAACATGATCATACAAGTTGATGGTGTAATAATGAATAGGGAACATGCTAAAAAGTAAGAATACATAGATATATTTAATATGTACTGCTTAGACATGGGACTGATTAGGGAGATAAAGAGATAGTCAGATACATTAACTATGTACTACATGTAGATGGGTTAAATAGTCTATAAGAGATTGTGTCAATAGAAACAATAATGTTATAAAATAGAGAAAGGTTTCTCAAGATAATATCTAAGAAAATTAATTTAAACACATAAGTAACTGGATTAATGTGACTCATCCAATTGGAACACATAACACAAACCATGCATCAACACTAGTTAATGCAAGTTTTGCAATAAAAAATACAATGATAAAAGAGTAAGCCATAACTAGAAATTAAATGCTAACTAATTTTTCACTCTTAAGTTTTATTAAGTTATAATTAATTTTAGTGTTAATGTGATTGGGAAGTTGGTTGTAACTAGGAACTAGAAAGCAATCTATGGTTGGTTTTAAGAAGTTTATTTTAGAAGGGATCTATATTAGTGATGGTACTATCTTGGTATTAGGACCTACCCCATCAATTCACAATCCCATAGTGATAAGGGTATTAGGGGGCTTTGCCAATATATACCATCAACCACACTTAGCTAAAAAACAATGGCATCTTCCCCCTTGGTGATGAAATCCAAGTAGGTAGACCTTAGGAAGACAAATGTTTAATGATTTTTATATGTAAAGTGATTTGGAAGTGTGTAAAAAAAAGAAAAATAGTGTAACTAAAATGGTAATTTTAAAAATAACCTCTTTAATCTACATTTTTTTACTTTTAGAATGTAAGTAACTGAAAGGAAAAGTGAATTAATTACTAGTAAAAAGAGGTTAATTCCTTGATTGTGAAGAGTATAGATTCTAGTTAGGCAACACCATATGTAAATAGTGTAGAATAGAATCAACCGGGTCACTAAAATTCTATAGAATCAAGATCTAGAAGAACATAATCAAATAAACTGACTATGTTTTCTAGATAAAAGACAAACTATATAACTATGTCAAGCTAGTTAACCCAGTAAGATGTAGGGTTGAAGTTTTAAATACTACAAACTTATGAAAAACAATATTGAAAAGGAAGAAATAAAATGTAGAAAGAGTAATTATGAACCTTGGTGGGTTTAAATATATTTATATTTAAAATTTTTATGTTGTGATGCTCAAATATTGATTCAAAATTTTTACTAACATAGTTGACTGGTTCGATGGAGTTTATAAAACCTATGTGCTGAAAAGTAATATGTCAATAGAGTCGATTATCTCAATTATGTTTACAAACCTATATTTTTAAATAAGATAGTTTAAAATAGAGTCAAATATTTTGACTATGTATTAAAATTTATAACTAAATAAGAAAACTATGCCAAACCAATCAATTTGATCACTTGTATTTGGAAAAGACCTGCACAAACAAAATAAAGTCATTTTAGAGTGACTGTGTATGAAACCTATGCAACAATTATTAGAAATATATTTATAGGTTGATACTATATTTAAAAAGTATAAATATATAATATAATGATAAAATAAAAGAGTGAAAGAAAACTTATAAGGTTTTGATTCATGTCAGATTCACCAGAATGTATACAAAGGGAAATACAACTAATCTATTAAACAATCTTGGCTTGGAGAAGATAAATCCTACTTATACTTTTGATTGTTGATACAATATATATTTAAGTTCATTACCAAGATGGATCTACTAGACCTCACCAAGGGATATCTTACCAAAATAACATCACTAGAGAGGGTTCCAAAGCCTCTAGTCAAGAAACACTATGTAATAACCCTATCTAGGTCTTATTTTTTCATATTCACAAAGTAAATAACAAGTAAAGTAAATTATAATCTATTTCTCACCAAATATTGTGTCACAAAATAGGGGTAATAAACATCAAAAATAAACATGCATATAATAACTATACTCATGTCAATAGATAGAAAATATTAATGCATGGAAATGAAGTGCAAATGCAAATATATCTACTCCTACAAAGGAGGAACAAATTTATGAATACTTTCCTTTGAAGATGAACCTATTGAGCCTCGATCTCTCCCTTTTCCTAGTTGATTTGCAAGAAGTTTTTTTTTGTATGTAAAGATAACAAGAACAAATTAGATCTAGGATACACAACTTATTTATGCATCCAAAAGACTTCTCCACAAGACAAAATATATATGTCTCCAAAGAAAGTATGAAACCCGAATAGTGGATAAGTAGATGTGCAATACATTATTATTGTTCTTTTCTATTTAAAATGGTGGAAATAGATGTGTATATATAGCTGAGTCTAACCTTAAACCTTTCTAAAAGTTTAGCCAATAGGGACAACCCAATCAAATTTGTATTTCTATTTATTAAAAATAAGTTATGTCTTAGTCTAGGTTAGCCAGGATCCAACCTAGACCCTTAACATGTTTTATCAATTTAAATATAAGATTGATGGTGTTGAAAGTGTAATGTAAATTATCAAAAAAGGTTCTAGGCTTAAGAAGGGGATAAGTAAGGTGGTGAATGCTTGGAAGAGTGTACAGGAGATAATGCTTAGGTAAGTGTATAGGATAATTTTAGATTGATACAAATTAGTGGTACAGGGGATAAAAATCATGTGAAGCACCAATGGTCTGCCCACCCCTTTCCCATTGTACCCTTTTATGCATGCACTCAGAGAGATTGAGACTCAACAGGTTCCTACAAGAGTGAAAAATTCAATAATTGATAAAGTTAAAAAATATTATATGTATAAAATAACCATAAATATAGTTCCATTAATTGAAACTATATCAACATTTTCATATAGGTTATAGATTAAACTGTATAGTTTTACTCAAGTTCACTAACTTTCACTCTATGTAAACCAAAATGCATGATTTAAATGGAATTAATAATCTTCATTCTCCCAACATGAATGAATGTTTGATTATATAATTTTATTCAATTGTTATCAATGTATAATGAAATGCATGATCAAAAGTGAATTAAATGTCCATGCCCCATCATGAATGCATATCTAAT
This sequence comes from Torreya grandis, assembly GCA_037957365.1. NCBI lineage: Eukaryota > Viridiplantae > Streptophyta > Pinopsida > Cupressales > Taxaceae > Torreya > Torreya grandis. The sequence continues at coordinate 260,206 of JARHVA010001661.1, read as the reverse complement.
AAGTGTGAGGTAGAATGACAACCATTTTCTATTCAACTCTAAATTGTGTTTTTATGTATGTGAATGAAATAATAACATTCTTAATGAATCTAAAAGTGTGTATATGTGAATGTACCAATATAATTTCTCCTAAACTTATTTTGGCTAATATATAATGTTATACATATATACTAAATTTTAGAACTTGTATTTCAAATGTGTGTGTGAAAACATGTAAAATAAATTATTGTAGACTATGTGTGTATGCACCAATATGTGTATACATATGTGCTCAAGTATATATAACGTGAGTGAATAACATGGCATAAACCCATATAATCTAAACTTATGTGATAATATTTTTCATGTAATTTATTCATCTTATATCTAAACCATTTTGAATCTCTAAAATTTGTACTCTAATTTAATTTTCATTTCCTAGAGGCTAAATTATTCATGACAATTCCATTGTATTTCACCATTTGGGGATTAAGTATGTTTCCTATAAATCACTCATTTCAAAATAAGAGTTAACTCTATCATGTCATGTATGAAGATAAAAAAACCTACAATCATGTGAACATATAGAGATTATGTCAACATAGTAATATAAATGTTAGTCAAGGCATGTGTGTAGCATTTATAATGTATGGGACATATTTAAGAGACATATGTAGTAAAAATTGGCCAAGGGCCACACTCAGTGGGATAAAAAAAAATTCAAACAAGGGACATCAAGGATGTATCATAAAAAAAGGCCAAGATCTAAACACAAGGAATATAAAGATGTTACAAAAAGGTTAAAATGACACAAATAATAGAATATAACAAATTATTATATCGTGTAAGAGAGTAACAACATCAGTGGGTAATTTAACAAGGGAGATAGTCTACACCATACATAAATATCAATGACACATCATATTATATTATCATATCCATGTAGAATTATGTAATATATTAGTAACTAGAAAGATATGTGTAATTCATCCAAGTAGTTAAACAAGGTATAAATTTCATATAAGGATATAACCTATAATAGTGAAATACGTGGAATAAGATTCCCATAGTATTTACATGGACATTGGGTGGAGTAAAATTCAAATGTTTATATGTCCATGTGTAACCTATATGTCTTACATCATGCTCATATACTATGAAATGCATGTGTAAGGAAATAATATGCCATCTACCAAACATATGATAAATAACATATTTAAATAATGTAATCTAGTAATCATGTCACACTTAATTTTTGATTTTTTAATATTTTAATTTTTTCGTATTTTCTTGATTATTTATATTTTAGGAATATTTTAAATTTTGAAAAAAGAGACCATGTGGAAACTGTTAAAAATTTTGAAGAAAGGGAGGGATATAAACAATACACAACATGTGTCAAGGCATAATGTGCAGTAGTTGTGATAACATGGATATGTATGTAAACTAAAATCAATAAATATGCCCCCACTATATATTTCAGTCACAAAAAATATCTTAAGAGTGTATGTGGTAAGGATCATCATTGATTTAGTGGGAAAGTAAGTGTGCTCAAGTAATATGTTGATATAGATGTATTCAACCATGTAAGCTCAATGGATGTCACAAAGGATGTATAAATAATGAATATGTAAAAGTGAGAAATTAGAATGCCATAAATGATGTGTAATAGAAAAACTTCAAGAAAGTGTCATATATGTTTGTATTAGGAGATCAATTAGGGTGAAAAGTCCAAGTGAAAACCTATTCAATGGATATAATAATAGTCAATGCAAGAACATAAAAGTGCATCTATGTCAAGATAAAAAAATTAAAGTGGATGAGAAAATTCAAAGTCTATGTAAACTATATGAAATTTAATATTAATCAATGATTTGATTTACATGAATCACTCATAGAGTTCTTACATAAAATATAGGAGCTACTGAATTCTGTGTTAGATCACCAATTGGATTTTAGTGTTGATTTTTTGGTTTTATATCATCTTTTGAAGAAATATTTTCTATTTTTTAATTTTATCTAAATAATATTCCTCTTTTTAATTTTTTTATCATTAACTTCATGATCAAATATAATTAAATATTTTTTATACCAATTATTTTTGTTATTAAATTTAACCATGATCCTCTAAGAACCATGTTTTATGCTCCTATATCACAAATAATAACTTGATTGTAAGAAGATAAACTTATGAATCAAATAATATTATAAACTTGATTTATCCCACACAATGTAGACATAGTAGTTTGATTTGTGTTGAAGGTGATATCCAAGAGATACAATAAATGGTGTATTACAATTTTTATTTTTTGGTAGTCCATAACCTTAAGATGGGTATAATGCTTGCCAACTATGTGAGTGATGATAGTAAAATGTTATTGATATGAGTAAGTCCTTGTGGTTTCCTCCTTTGGAACCACACTTTTAATATTATCACTTTTAATTATATATTAGTCTTAATTTCCTCTGTGAGAAATCCTTTCTTATGTATGTTTTCTTCCTTATCTTGAGAGTTCTTTTACAACTTCTCTTGACATAACCTCTTGTTGGAACTTGTGAAATATTTTTTGTTCTTATTTTTATTTTTTTAATCTTTTTATTTTTGATTTTGCCTTTTGTAAACTTTAATTTTCAAAATTTTCCTTTTGTATCATTTACTTGTCTAATTGTTTCCTTTGTAATTGTTCTTGAAGCACCCTTTCTTGTTTCCTCTTGTTCATTTTGTAGTATTTAATTTTATAGTTATTCACTTGTAACATTTATTTATATAAATATTACCTTTATAACCTTTATTATTCTAATTGTTCCTTTTTTAACCTTTTCTTTTCCATTTTTTCCATTTATTCTTTTTTCACTTGTGAATTAGGAGACACAATCATAATGTGAGTACATTGATTAAGTTTAGAAGTTGTTCTTAAATTAGGTGGTGGTTTGGTTGATTTATATAGTATGATATCATAACTATAAATGATAATATTATTTTTTTTCAAATCCTAAAAATATTTTTTATTATGTCCCTTCATTTTATGATATGCAAAAGAGTATTTAAATTTATTTAGAGTATGCATAGGAGGTAATGTGATAAAAATGTTTTGAAGCATTTCCATTAGAATATTAATTAAACTCTTATTAGCCTTATGTACACTTTTTGAATCGCTGGTGTTATATATATCATGTTTTGGCTTGAAATATTAAGACTAAGTCTTTTGAGGCACAAAATATTTGGATAGAAGTGTAGATATATGATTGAAACTAGAATACTCTTAGATATTTGTATATGTGATCTTATTTTCATGTGATATGATTCTTAAACTAAATAATTTATTTTACTTTTGTAAATAATGTGTGGACATTCTCATAGTGAATATTTTATATTGAAATGATTCACCAACATAATCCTTAGGTACATCTAATTAAATATGCATACAAAGGACATCAATAGGGTTTGTAAAAGTGGTTATAGATGAGGAGGTCAATTCAGATGACCTCTCTTTTTATTGTTGGATGGGTCACATTATCTCTTTTAATAGTGATAATGTGGAATTCATTAAAATTAGATATTAACACATTGAATAAAGGTGGAACAAAGAATAAAATATTCCATAGTAAGAAAGTGGCTATAGTTTTCTAATTGGTTCTCTATTTTAACTTTATTAGGCCTTAAGAAAGATAATGAGATATAGGTAATAAAGAATTTGAATAAATAAATAACCTTGAAGGAAATAAATAACCAACCATTTTGAGAAAACCATGAGAAATTTTAGAATATAAAATATATTTTAGATAAAAAATTAGATAGCTGAAACTCATAAATTAATTTGAAAATAACTACACCATTCTTCCTCTATATGAATTTACTAAAAATAGTAAATTATATATAATAAGTATGGTATATTTGTAGTTTTTTAATCCACTTAGAATGAATAAGGAAAACATTTAAGTATTTTAAATATAGAACCATTTTGATCCAAATATCAACCAATCAAGGAATAACCCTAATATAAGAAATCCTAATAGAAGAATAGGGTTAAAGTTTATATGTATGAAAATCATAATTTAGATCTGAAACCCTAAGACAAAAAAACTAAAATATTTTAATGGTGAATATATTTATTTATATGGAATTCATAAATAAAATTGAAAACCTTAGGAAAAATAATTTAAAAGCTTAAAAGGATGGTTTCATGAATATTTGGGTTCACCAATATGTTTTACCCTAATTTAGGTTAGAGTGATTAAGAATAACCCTAATAATATATAAAGATGTATAATATTTTAGATATTAATATATGGAATTCATATATACATCTGAATGTAAAATACTAAAATTGGTTGCACTAATTCTACAAGTAGCATATGATAAATATAGTAAGTATAAATAAGGGATGATTACTTATATTTTTTGGTTGAATTTTTTTATTGTGAATTTATTTTGGAAGTGGAAATTAGATAAAATCAATAATGTAATTCATCTAGATCATGAACTATACTTATATCTATGTATGGTTAGTTATGTCAAACTTGGTTAGTATCATTGATCAATATTGACCTATATATAAATGAGGTAATAGGACCATAAATTCAACTAGTCCTATCTTTGTATGATTAGTTTATATGATCATAAACCATAATGATGCACACAACTCCATAAAGAATATTCCTTCATAATGAAACCCTAGGTGTGTTTGTGAGGGATATAAAACTACAAAAACTAAGATATTGTAATGGGATGAGTTGACCCCAATAAACCTGATTTGATGATTAATCCTTATTTATGTATTTTATGCTCAGAGGAGGGAAATCAAGCCACATATAGTTCTCATTAATGCAATTTTTTTCATTCTCTATATGTATGTGGCTAATGTATTGGATTTTTACTTAAAAAATCTTGATTTTACTTGGATTTTGTGTGTTTCATATTTGTCTTCTAACTTCTCCTAGTGATATATTCAAATTTTGGTAATAATAGGGCATATTTTCATAATGTGTAATTTTACATAGGTTTGTACCAGATAAGTGTGAAGTCCATTTTGAATGACACCTTGATTTATTTATATATGAATCTAGTTGGGTAATTTATCATTACACTGACAAGATAGGAAAATGGGTTAAATCTAAGGAAATATTTACAATTAAAAAGTAAATATTACTAGAAGTGGGTTGATTCTACATAAATCAGGTTAGTATTAACTAGTGATATTGATTGAAATGTATAAATCAACCTTTGCATGGGTGGGTTGAATTGAGGGTCTAGAGATGTTTATATAGGGTATTTATCATGTTTTAAATAGATAGTGAGGTTATTTTATATGTTTAAAAACATAATGGATGGGTTAACTCATAATATCACATGTAAGTGTTAGATAATGGTGGATTAGGACCTTGTTTATGTGGTAAAGTCATGTGTGGTAATTGTATGTTAATTTTTTAAATATTAAGAGCTTATTATTATATTTTAGTATTTATAGTTTAATTCAAAACATTTACACCTATGAAATGTACATAATTGACATATATAACATAGCTAAATTTAGTGTCTTGAGGGCTCGATGAGACATAGCCCAGTTTAGATATATCTTATTTTTTTACCACCACCCCCATTGAAGTGGTATTTTTAATTTTTATTGAGGAATAAGCACCATATTCTCATAAATACATCAATAAAGGATACTTGGTTTGTTATTATAATTTTATACAATCAATAAAAGGTTCATGAAGAGAAAAAATATGATTAGTGAGAAGTAAATTTATGTCATGATCATAATCAATTTCCTCATTAGTAAAAATGTAACTTAATTTGTTTTGTTTCATATTCAAAAGTAAAAAATAAATTATCTAAAGAGGAAGCTCCTATATCTATGATATGGTCCATACTCCATCTTTAAATAAATGGGATAAAATTATTTGAGATCAATTATCCACTCTACCTTAGGCATTATTAGGTGTTCAATGTAGAGTCACTCTACCCATAATTTATTTCACTCTGTGACACATCAAATGTTGGTGAGAATTTTTAATGCATATAATTCAACCCATATTATGTGACACTACATACTACTTATCATATCAATGATAGATTGGCTAAATAAATCAAGCATTAATAGATATTAGTCTATAAGGTGGTAAAGGCATGGTAGTTAGCACATTAATTAAAATTGTTCACCATGAAACAAATAAAAAATATACATGCAACATGCTAAGGAGATATCTATATTTACACTAGGTAATGTGAAGGAAGGTGTAGATGTTACTTATGAGCAAGGGGATCCCAAATATCCTAATGTATAAATTAACATGAAAGGTGATGGCAAAGGGGGACCACATGAGGCTGCTTAACCTCATGTTTCCAACCTATAAAATACTAAATAGTCTTATTTTTCATGAGTTAAAGTATGTGTAGAGAGAATAATCAAGAAAATAAAAAAATAAAATTCTAGTATACAAATTTTTTAAAACCCATGATGGAAGAGGAGTAACACCACCTAAAAATCCAATGTAAGGTGGTAGATAGATCTCCATTAAAGATTGAGAATGCCATGGTGGTAATTTTTTTGGGAGCATAAAAAAACATCAATATTGTTATAAAATGGGCTAGAAATAAATGGAAACCCAAAAGGACATTTTCAAATCATGGAAATGGTGAAATGTTTTTTCTCATCTCTTTCTTTAATAAATATGATTGTGTTAGTAATTTGTCAGCTAGTTTGCGGTTTCTTGTGAAAACTAATATCTTTCAAAAAATATAAACTAGACTTCAACCTATATATATAAAATATTAACCAAATCCCTAAATGGGTCAAGTTACCAGGCCTTCCCCTAAAATTATAGGATGATGAAATCATGGAAAGAATAGCCAAGACTATTGGCTAGTAGTTGGCCTTTGACATAATGAAAATTTTAATGAAAAGGATGATCCACACAAGGGTTTTTGTGAATTCTTCTTTTGATAAAGTGTTTAATTTATCTATAGAATTATTTTTAAAATGTAGGGACTTTTTTCAACTTATTTAGTAAAAGTTCTCTTTATTTTTCAAACCTGTCCAAAATTGGGTCACTAGTATAAATCTTGCTTCAATAACAAGAAGGAAAAAGAAAACACTAGCCTATAAAATGAAGGATGATCATAAAATAATAATTATTAAGGATGAATAATGGATAGATGAACCTAATGTAATTTGAAAAGGAAATGAGATCATGGATTCTCCCAAATCCCAAACTATAATATGAAAATTTTTCACATGGTTGAGAGGAAATGATGTTTTTCAATCCCATTTCAAGAGAGGATCCAAATTTAAGAGACAATTAGAATTAAAGGGAAAGATAATGGGTTGCATCTAAATAAAATCCTAAATAATTAAGATGTGGTAGAATATGCAAAAATTTAGGGAAATGAATTCTTATAAAAAGGGTAAGTTCTAATATACCCCCTATTATAGATAAGGATGAGGTTAGTGTAAAATAGATAAGTCTAAAAATTATTAATCATAGGGACCAATAGGAAAATTCAATGAATGACCTTTATTTGGATACAAAGAAAATAGTTCCATGTTATTTACCCATTAATAGGTTTAGTCTCATACTAACTAGGAGTGATAATAAAATTATTGATTTGGGAATTAACAATAATAAATGAAGGCAAAATATCAACAATGTTTGAATAAAAGAGACAAAAAAATTGGATAATATATTTAAAATCATGTTAGAACTAAATGGGCCCAAGGGCTTAGCCAAAATTCAAAAATAAAGATAATTTATTGGAGTATTAGATGGAAAACCTTAAAAAATTAGGATAGTTGAATATTAGGAATAATCATAATGAATTTATTCTTCTTCTTATATAAAATAGGATGATAGAAAATAATTTTCTAAGTATCAAGCATAAATTATTGAATAAGCTTCCTACACTGCCATGAGTTTGGCTGGTGTAGTAGGTGGTTTAGTAGTGATTTGGGATCTTAAATTTTTAGATGGTAAAATTTTGATCAATAATAATAAATACATGGCTATGTGTTTTTATAATAATATGGATAGTTATTTTTTAATTGTATTCAATATTTATGCTTCAAATATTTGGGTGGGTAGGATAGTTCTATGTGAAGACTTCAAGGCATTTAGAGACACTTTTAAAGACTTCAAATGGATTATTTTATGTGAATTCAATTTAAATTTATCTCTCATGGATAAAAAAGGTGGATATTAGGACTTATATTAAATAATAAATGATTTATCATACTTCATATAATAATTTGGGTTGATGGACATGTATTTAAGAGTGTCCAAATTCACATGGTTAAACATAAGGCTAGGTGATAACCTCATTGAAGTCAAAATGGAGAGTTTTAATTTATATTATCTCCAAAGATTGGTATCATATCATAATGCATTGTTATTTACTATGTAAAAGGAAAATAATAAAATCAATCCTCCCTTCATGTTTGAAATTTGTGATTATAGCACCCCCAAATCAAAGATAGAATCAAATAATAGTGGAATATGGAAGATCAAGGATTTGAAATCGTAAGTTTTGTTAAATCATTAAATAATGTGAAAATTATCTTAAAATATGGAATAAGGATACATATGGTAATATCTTTGATCTAAAATAGATGAATTATAAGGAGCTAAGGAATATTGAAGATTTGATCTAAGATCATGGCATGAATCAATATATTTTCAATAGATAAAAGGAATAGTTAATTAATATAAATTCACTGAAAGATAAGGAGACATTATTTTGACAAATATCCAAGAATCTTTGATTAAAATAAGGTGACATAAATATTAAACAAATTATAGCTCCACTCTTAAATGCAAACATTTGATTGAAATCAAAGAAATTGTGAAAGAGGATGGATTATATTATTCAATTACAAAAGGAATCAAATATAAATATATAAGATTATTTAACAATATCATTTCAAGGAAACTGTTTCCTAATAGGAATAATGAGGCCAACATTTTGAGGCAATTATATGATATCATTTCTAAAGTGGATATTGAAGAATTGATAGCTTCTTCCATAATAAAAGATTTTATTTTATTTTTATTTTCCATGGAAGAAGATAAATATAATATCATATATGGGTTTCCTCGATCACTATTCCAAATTTTTTTTGAGGTAATTCAGGGGGAAGTGATAGTTGTTGTTGAATAATTTATATTTTATAAGGAAATCCTCAAGAAAATTAATAACACCTTTCTAGTTCTCATCTAAAGAAGTTTGGGTCTAATTTTTGTAAGGATTTTAGACCTATAATCATGTGAAATACCCTATATAATATAGTTTCCAAGCTTATGGTGCTTAGAATGTAGCTCAATTTACCAAAAAATATCTATATTCATTAAAAAGTGTTTGTTCAAAGATATAATATTATAAACAACCATTAATTTAGTTGATAGAACCAATAAGGCTAGCATGTTACTCAAGTTTGACATGAATAAATCTTATTATAGGGTGTATTAGAGATTCATAGATAAAATTAAGGATAATTTGTGTTTTAATCCCAAGTTAATAGACATAAGATGTAATAAGTAAGGCCAAGGGCCACACATATGATGACATAAAAAATGTCACAAAAATGGAGCTAGATAATTTCACATCAAGGAAGGCCATGGGAAACACACAAAGTTATCTATCATGTAAAATAGTAATATAAATAATGGATAATAAAACAAGGAACTAGTCTACACCATCTATAGATATCAATGTATCATTTTATTAAAATGGCATATCATGTATTACTTTATAATAAATGATTAAATATTAAATCACGTGTAAGAAATTTAGGTAGATAAACATGGTATAAATTTCATAGGAATATGTAACTTTAGTAGTGAAACATATGGAATGAGATTCCCCCAATATTGACATGGCCACTAGGTAGAGGGGAAACCAACATCAACATGTTTATGTGTACCTGTATGTATTTCATAACACTTAGAAATATTGAAATGCATGTGTGTATGTAAATAATATTTCATATAAAAAAATGTGATAAATAACATAAGTGAAGATTTTAAAATAGTCATCATGTCATGCTTAGGTCTCGATTTTGGATTTTTGAATATTTTGAATGTTTTAGTATTTTTGTGATTATTTGATTTTTTTAGAACAGTTTGTGTTATTAAATACTATATAATGATTCACTCAAGGAGATGTACATGGGGATTGTATTTTATATGTGGTATAGTGATACACTATCATGGTTTGGAATTATCAATTAGGAATGGATATAAATATGATAGGATATCATGTAGTATACCATGTATATCATGATTAATGACCATAAAATTCAATGCATGGTGAATGGGTCTAGAAGGTTGAGGACTTTACGAAATCCACAATGTAATAGGTTGGTGTCTCACTACTTGTGTTGACTATATATCACTCTAAGTTTTATGTAGTGTGAAATAGGTATTTATTATAGGAAATGACATCTATGTGGTCTCTAAGTAACTTTTTGAAATAATATGTGTGTAATAATTGGTTGTATAGATGGATCTTATATATATGTAATAATTTAACCTACATATTTATGTTAAATAGTTGATTCAACCATATCTAAATATTGATCTTAAATGTGTGTATCATCTATTTCTAAATAATTATCTTGAATATGTGTATTATCCAACTATGGTTGTGGTGGGGATGAAGGAGGAAATATCACTATCTTTAGGGGATACTCAAAATATCCTCATATAAAATGTAATGACTCTTTTAAAATATGTGTAATTTAGGAATCATTGTATTTTAGATTAAATTTCATTAATTCCATACATCCATGGGTTACTAACAACATGTTAAATATTGCATCATTCAATATAACTAGGAAAGGTATGACTAATATGGTTCATCCCAAATAAAGAGAAAATATTATTGTCCCCAAGTACCATGTATTGGTCCATAGATCCTTTAACTAATATTTTATATCTTATAAATATTTTCATGCATAACCAAGACATTAGAGAAGTGATATCATGAAAACATTCTCACTTGAGACATTTTCAATCTTAACATTGGATATAAATTATTTCTCAATGTAGGCTTGTATTAACAATGCATCAAAATATGAATCACCATCACCTATATCACTATCATAAAATATAATCATGAGCCCTTAAGGTGGAGTATCACTGATTGTACTAATTATAGTATTGATTAGATGATCATATGCCACCAATGGAATATCCATGTTGTATGCATAATCTACTTTTGAAGTGTCTTTAATTTTTTTACTCATGTTTAATAAATGGATCACTAAAATATTCAAATTTTTATTTCCATTGTGTTGTAATTGACATTATTTTTTATGAGTGCACAAATTGATAATATTTTCATATATGATTTCATTCATCTTATTATTTTTGTTTGAAACATATATTCATTGAATGCCCCTTGATCTAATGATATTCACAATATGTTTTTTTTTCATATTTTCATGGTCTAGGTATAATTCAATCAATATATTATGAAAGGAGTGTTATAAGGTTACACTTGATTAATTTATCTAGTATCACATGAGGAGGTGATAGTAATTGTTGAAACTACCTATTTAGTGGAGTTTTCAATTATAATTATCTCTTAAATTATGAGACTATGTTGACTATAGTATTTTCCTCATTCTTGTTATCATTTCATTTGACCTCATAATATGGTTTTATCTTAAAATTTATTGTTGAGATAGAAGTATGAATTGATGTATACTTAAGTTTGTTCAAATAAATTAGCTTCACTTCTCTTTCCATCACTCTATGGCATAACTCATGAAATGATTTAAATTTATTAAATATAATTGGTTTATGGAGTGGTGCTATTAAACTTTATTTGAATATATTTTGTGGTTATTTATCAACCATAACATTCGTCATCTTAGATAGCATGGTCTTGTATTGGAGTACATAGTCACTAATTGGTTATTAATATTATTACTTTAGCTTATGTATTTGTGTATAGGTTAATGTATCATTAATTATTATGGAAAAGTGTGATAGGAATTAGTTATCCAAGGGGATGAATAATTTTACGTATTGAAGATGGAGATTGAAAAACCATCTTAATGACTAGTACTTAATACTTGTTAGAAATAACTTGTCAATATTATAATGTTGTATTTGTAGTTGAAGCAAACTACATGGAGTATATATAAGGCCTCATGTTTCCCCTATATTTTAGGAAGATTTCATATAGGTCACTAAAGGTGTAGGCATATGAATTATATTGATATAAGTGGTCTAAATAATTAATGTTGAGGCTTGAGCTAATTTTTATTTCTCATATCTTGCTATATATAACATATCATAAATGTGATGTTGATTTATATTAAGATATTCATTGAATATTTTATCTTCCAAGATTTTTTTGATATATAGTAATTGTATCACCAATCTTAATATTCATGATGACTCCATGAATAAGGTGAGTAGGATATGTTGTGAAAACCATATTAGGAAGGATAAAGGGAGTATACTAGGCCCTTTAACATATATTGGTTATTAAAGGCATATAGGATTAAATGCTATAATAATAGGATTAAAGGAAAGATTGGGATTTTTAATTACTAATTTTACCCTTATTAGTGATTTTTTATTTGATCTTTATCACCCATTTTTATATATAAATGATCCAAATAAGATACACTATCTATGTATAACAATATGAAAAGAGTGATTTAATTAGTTTTGTTAATAAATAATTTTAATTTAACATGGTCATGATTCATGTGTATTATTAGGAGGGGGAATCAGTTTTGAAAATAAAACCCTAAATATAAAATCTTAAACCCTAGAAAGACAAAACCCTATAGGAAAACCTAAGGTTCTTTGATGTTTCATATATGTAAGAGTTACCATTATTTTTTACCTTAATTTAGATTAATGATTTAAATTTATCTAATTAACATATAAATTTAAAATAAAAAGGAGCTTTGCTGGAGGTTACCACCCAGGAAACTGCTTTGAAAGAAAAAGAAGCCATGAACTTGATACTGGAACTGGATGAATAATCTGGTCCTTCTTGTTGGTTAAGAAACTGGTACTGATCTTTGTTTTTCTTTTGTTATCTTTTGTTTGTTGTACCACCAAACTTCTGTTTCTGGGTTTTGACCGGATGTATCTCTTATGGTTTCAGGACCATTCAAAACTTGTTTTTGCTACCTCACTGTAGTGTTTTTTAGGTGTTGCCTATGGGCTTAGTTGTTCTTATTTTTCTCTTTGTTATAGGGTTTTGGGGCCCCTTCAAAACCTACTTTTACCTCTAATCTAAAACATATAAATTTAAAATATAATTATTATCAATAGATATGGTTTTTAAGCATATATATGATTGTGAAAACTTAAGATTTATTATGCTGATTTGATAAGGGCATATGATAAATATGAAAATTAATAAAGATATATAATACTTAGCTTTTTTGGTTGACTTCTTGACTATGAATATATTATAAAAGTAAACTTTATGGATAACAAAACCTCTAGTTTTTTTCAATTATGGAAACCATATATTATCTTCCTTGGGTTAAATCCATTAGAGATGTCAATATCATCAATTGATACTAAACTGTGTGGATGTAGGGCATAATGACTATACATAAATATATGACTATATTTGTTTCCTCTATGTTTACAATCCTAAAACCTAATGATATTTAAAGGTCTAAAACCCATCATAATTTTTATTTAAACCATAGATATTCTTGTGAGGGATATAAAGATTTAAAAATGGAGGGAAGTGTAACTTGAGATAAAACCCAATCATCCCTACCTAATGATTATTTTTTTCCTAAGTACACAATAATTTAAGGAGGGAAATCATGCCACACATAGTTCTCTCTCCCACTATGATTGAATAATTTTGATACTTTCAATTTGTGCATGTAGCTAATGATTAATGTGAGCACTTGAACATGCTAGATTTGAATTTTTTTTTGAGCACTTTAGTCTTAGATTAAGACTATTCCTAGTGAACGTATGCAAATTTGGTATAATTACAAATAATTTTTTAGCATGCAATAGTGTATAGATGTATAAAAAATAGGTACCTATTCCCTTTTGAATGAGATTTTTATTTTTTCCATATTTGAATCCATTTCAATAATTCCTCATTTTACTACCATGTTATCTTGATGGACCAACCCTAAGAGTGTGTTTTATTTTAGAAAATATATGTTTTTAGGATAAGGTTAATTCTAGAAAATTCAAGTCATTATCAATTGGAATTAATTACCATACCAATGTGTCACTAACCCTTGTATAGGTGAACTAATTTAAGAGTCTAAATATGTATGTGAAATATATTTAACAAGATTGAAATAGAGTGTGATGCTCTTTTAGGTGTATAAAAATATAATGGAATGGTTAACTCATAACATAACATTAAAGTTTGAGAGGATGAAGAATTAGGAACTTTTTTAAGTGCTAAATCCATGTGTGGTAAATGTGTGTCAATATTTTCATTTTTAAATAATAAATACTATATATTATTATATGTGCATGCCCCCATTACAATATAGTAATGTAGTTTATAGATTAAAAGTATAAATTATAATTGAGTGTGTACAACACACTTTACCTTCTGGGAGATGGCTCAAATGTATATATTTGATCCATGAAAATTTGAAATTATAAATAAGTAGTCAATTCCCATATGTTAAATATGAAATATAAATTTTAAATTTGAAAGATAAATGGTTAGGGTACCCTTATATGTGTTTGAAATCTATGTTTCCATTTAAATTTTTTGGAGATGATGCTTCCTTGTTGAAATATTTGAGATTTGGGGTGATCATTCCCACAAAATTATTTAAATATATAAGATTCTTATTTGAGAAAAAAAAATTCCCAAAACCTAGTGAATGTGAGGAAAATCACATAACATATTAACCCAAATAACTATGTATAAAAAAAGAGAGATCCATGTGGCTAGGTTCAACTCAATAAGAAATCATAACATATGTAAATGATAAAACCAATCAAGTGAGGTTCACTAAAAAATAAATAAATGAAATTAGATGGATTACATATTAAATTTTAAATTTCTACTCTATCTCGATCAAGTATTATCCATGTAATAAAAATAATGCATGATTACAATGTAATAATTAATGTTCGTTCCCATGTCATGTACACAGGTTTGCCTATGTAATTTAACTCAATATATAGAAATGCATGATAAAAAAGATATTGGACCATATACATGACACCATCATGATAACAAAACATTATAATTGTGAATTAGAATGATAATTATTTATCATTAAATTGTAATTGTGTTAATGTGCATATTTTCATGAACTAAAATCATGCTCCATGAATTTGTACCAATTGATATATGATGTTATGCATATGTACATTGAACTTGAGAACTTGTACATAAAATGTATGTGAATTTAAGAATTTGTAGATACTAAAATATGTTCATAAGGTAAATTATAATGAAAAGTTTTAGACACATTTACCATGCATGAATTGACTACTTAAATAAGGTCCTAATTTGATATCTATATACACATAATATTTTTAAATGTTATCAATTACTGACACTTTCTATCTTGCTGAAACCCATTGAGTCTCAATATCTTTGAGTACATGCCTCAACGGATGAACCAAAAAATGGGTGGGTAGACCATTAGCACTTCATAGGATTTTTGTCCCTTATTTCCACTTGTTATCTACAAACTCATCTCTTAAAACCACTTCCCTAATATTTTACTCCTATTTTACATCCTCTAGTCATTTACCACCTTCACTAGCCCTTCCCTAACCTAAAACCCTTTTTGATGGTTTATGTTACATAGTCGGCCCCATTGACCTTGTACTCTTATTTATAAAACTTATTAGGTTCTAGCTCTAACCCATTGGCCTAGTACTCTTATTGATAAAACTTATTAGGGTTTAGGTCAGCCCCTAAATGACCTAATCTATGAACTATTTTATTTTTGTCAATAATGATACTAGGTTGACCTTGTTGGCCTAAACTTTTGAAAAGGATTAGGATTATATCCACCTATATAAATACATTCATTTCACCATTTCTCAGAGAAGATAAAAATAAGTAAGATATATTATGGACCTTCTTATCCACCAACTTAATTAAGGAACAAGATTAGGGTTTCATACTTTCTTTGTAGATACAAATCTTGTCTTATGGAGAATTCTTTTAGATGAATTGATAGGTTGTGTAGCCTAAAGATGATTTACCCTTGTCATCCTTACATACCACAATAACCTCTTATGAATCACCTTAGCCAAGGGAGAGATTGAGACTCAATGGGATCATCCTTGAAGGTAAGTATTCCTAACTTTGTTACTCCTTTGTAATAGTAGATAGATATGCATTTTCACTTCTCTTCCATACCTTAAGATTTTGTATACATTGATGCAAGTATATGTCTTCTATGCATGTTTAATTTTAGTGTTAATTACCTCCACTTTATGCCATAAACTTTGGTGAATACTATATTACATTTTTATTTACTTTTTATTAGTTTAGTGAATATGAAAACATAAGATCTAGTTAGGGTTATTGCATAGTTTTGCTTGACTAGAGACTTTGGAACCCTCCCTAGTAATATTATTATGGTAAGATATCCCTTGGATATGTCTAACAGATCTATATTGGTCATGATATTGAATATATAATGTATCCCCAATTAGAATTGTAATTATGATTTATATTCTCTTAGCTAGGATTGATTTATAAATCTACTACATTTCCCATTGCATACATTTTGGTAAACCTGATGTGAATCTAATCCTTGAATGTTTTCTTTCACACTTTAATTTTATATAATCTTATTATATTTTTATATATTTTTATTACTATATCAAACCATTTGGTAAGTTCTAACATTATGTTCATATGTTTAACACACAATCACATCAAAATGACTCTATTCAATCTATGCATGTCTTCATCAAATATAGGTTACTTGATCAAACAAGTTGACATAGTACTCATTTTAAATTCCAGATAATAATAAAATGTTGAACATGTTTAATTTTTCATATTATTATCTATAACAACATTCAAATTAATAAAATATATTGAATAGGTTGATTTAGTCATCTTATTCTTTTTCAGCACATAGGGTTTTGTAGAACTAGGTTGAATAAGTTGACTTAGTTTTCATAACTTGAAAGAAATATTTAAGGCACTTCAACAAAAAATTTACAATTATAACCATATTAAAGCCGATTAAAGTTCCTCTCTTTTCTCTATCTATCATTTCAATACTTTCTTTAGTTCTATTTTGTACAAGTTAATAGTCTTCAAAACTCCAACCCTACAACTAAGTTGACCTGGTCAACTTAGTTTTGTAGCCTATCTTCTATATGAAATAGATAATAAACCCATTACAATTTATTCTTAAAGACTTTAATTATAAATAATATTAGTAACCTATTCAACTCTATTCTATACTATTTATATAGATTGTCACCTAAAGTGATTCTATATTATTCTAAATCAAGGAATTAATAATTGTTTACTAGTAGTTAAGTCACACTTTCATTTTAAGTTGTTTTCATGCTTAGATTAACTCACATAGTATAAATAGGTGTTTTTTTGAATTATCATTTAGTTACACTACTTTTCTCTTCTACACACACTACCAAATCACATAATATTCAAAATGCATTTAACTACTTACTTTCCCAAGGCCTACCTACTTGGATTTCATCACCAAGGGGGAAGCTGACTTGGTTTTTTGGCCAAGTATAAATATGTGCTTAATGTTATATATTTTCAAATAAACCAACACCCTTATCACTACAATATTATGAAGTGAAGGGTTATGCCCCAATACCAAGCCATTACCATTGCCAACATAGATCCATTTCAACCCAAATGTCCTAAAATCATCCATAAATTGCTTTCTAGTTTCCTAATTTTATCCAACTTTCCTATCATACTTAAATCAATAATTTTTAATAATATAATAACACTTAAGATGACCACTTTTTTATCATTTGCTTTTTAGTTGACTACTTACTCTTTCATCATTGAGTATTGTATTACAAAAAATTATATTAGCCAACATTGGTGTAAGGTTTTGTCCTATGTGCACCAATTAGATCACTCACATTTATCTAATTGTTTATGTATTTGATTTCATTTCTTGATTCACTTATACTATTAAAAAAATTCCCTATTTTAGTACACTATCATTTTGGTTGATACAACCTCTTACAAACTATATTTTCCCCTATCAGTAGTACATATTCAACTTATATGATTATGTATCCCTCTCATCCTACTTTATCTTATATTATTTAATACATAGTCAACTTATAAAAATCTATATCATTCTCTATTAGTCATTTGATAGAACTAAGTTGACCTACTTGACTATGTATCCTTATCAGCTTATTTTATCCCCTATATGTAATATAGAGCCAACCTCTACAACTTTGTACTCTTATCTACTTACTGGATTATATAACACATTAAACATGTTCAACTATATATATATTCTATATCTTTATCTTTACATCATATTATTCTTCCTTAATCTTTCTTCCTCATCATGAATTTCTATTTTAAGACAACCATGAGTTAAACTCAATATATATGATGATTTCTACCAACCCCAATAGGTTTTCCCATAAGTAACTTGTGAATCCTACCCTACATGAAACTAATGTGCATGTATCCACTCATGCTACAAACTATGAGACCCCTCCCCATTCATCTTCATTTTTTGACCCTCTCTTCTCCTTAAAAGATCAACCTAAATTAGAATATACTCTTGAACTACTTTTATTTATTAATGATTTTCCTCAACATTAATGAAAATATCCATCTTATATTTAACATCTTATTATAAGTGGTCAAACTAATAATCCCCATTCACCTTCCCTTGCATTCACACATGGATTTGGGGACAATATCTTCTTTACCTCTCAACCTCTTCCTTCTCATTTGATCCCTTACCATACTATGACCTCTTCCTCTTTGATTTACTAAATCTCCATGCCAAGTATATTTACTCACATGGTAGATTATACATCTAGTGGGCCTCTTATAAGACACACTCTTTTACATTCTTCTGCTAGTGCATTATTTTCTACCCATGGTAATCATGCCACTAGTGTTGTTTCTTCTCATCCCTCTACTAGTGCATCTTTTGCCACATAATCAAATAATGATATTAGTTCCACATTAAATAATAATTCCTCTCAAGATACTAATAACACACATGCTACCACTCATAGTGGTACCCAATCTACTAATACCAATGTTAATGTTTCACATAATGTAAATACCACTACTCAAACCCATCAAATTTTGTTACAAACTCTAACCAAATGAATGATTTCCAAGCTAATAATCCTAACCAAATGATGAAAAATTAAAAATCATAATATTCATCTCCAAAATAACTATCAATACATTTCATGAGGAATGCATAACCAAAAGGCTCCTCACCTCCCATTCAAGATTCCCATGGTAATCTCATCCCCTAACCTCCTCTTTTAAAAAAAATAATCAAACACATTCAAAATGAACCTCTCATGCTTCAAATTGCTAACATGGATATAGGAGGTATCACCCTTACCATTAGTTATAATGGATCAAATGATCCTACCCTACACTTAAAATTATTTGGAAATGTATACAAAGATTGGGTCAAGTTAAAAACTTTTGCTGCTACCAAGTTATTAGCCTAAATTCTCTTCATAGATGCTTTAGATTGCTATAAAAAACTCAAATCTCATTCCATCATTATTTGTGAAGATTTAATGCTTTAGTATAAGAGTTTCAAACTATGGACCTCCTTGAAAATACCTTGGCCCATTTTATTGATTGTAAGAAACTTGAGATGGAAGTTGCACAAGATTTCATCAAATGATGGAAGGCCTTATCTAACAAGTGCAAACATAATATGGTAGATGTTAACTATTAGAAAAAAAATATTTTACCTTAAAGGATGTTTTTCAAGACTAATATAATATTTGGGAAACATTGGAATACCTCTAGGCTTATGGGTTGTTGATAGTAGAGGTAGACCTCTAGGTTTAAGGTCTAGTTCCATAGATTGATCTTTAAGTGATAGTCACCTACACTAACTATTTACTTGGATGAAAAGGGATAGAATTAGACATGAAATTAAGATACTGTAAGTGGGTGATACACTATAAATATCTCTACTTGACTACCATACTCTTTCACTAAAAGACATGACCTATAACAATAACTTTAATGTCCTAAAATACTCTAACATTAGTATTTCAAATATGGAGGTGATATGCATGAAAATACTCAAGTTAAGTGAACCAAAAGTAAATTTCTAACATTAAGGATACTTTTACACTTAAAATAAGTCAAAAAAACTATTTTCACTCCATATGACCTGTTAGAGTGAGATTTACTTGCACAAAACCTGAAAAGATAAAGAGAAAATAAGGATGGATATCAATCACTTGAATTTTTCCTATACATCTCTTCACACACTTAGGTAACATATTTTTTCAACTAAAAACTATATTTCATATCTTATTTAAAGTCAAAGTACAATATCAAACCAGTATTACTTCACCATATTAGGTGTGAAATTCCCATACAAGTGCCAAAATGGCTTGCATTTATAGAATATGAGAAGAGAGAGAAGAAACTAGATTTTAAGGGTCATAATTCCACATGTCAAGGCATGAAAAATAGTTAAATTTTAAAGTAATGAATTGGATACTAGAGGTATATAATATCCTCATGGAAAAATGTCTCTCTAAATCATGAAATTCTCTAAAATGGGCATAGGAGTCTTCAACTATCTCTTTGGAAACTACCTTCATCGTTAGGACTCTCTTGAGAGTGTAAAAAAAGAATAGGGAGAGTTGAAACATGTGAAAAATAAATTAGGGGTTATAAAATATATTCAATAGTTATTAGATGCTTTCCTAAATATTTGTCTTCTTTTGGATAATTATTCTCATCATTTGCAGTCACCATTACTAGCTTTATAGGTCTATCTTCACATTTATCACCCAAATGGTATTAAATTTATCAATAAAATACATGAAAGGAGTTATATGAAACATATAAATAGTCCCCTTGCATTCCAATTCATGATTTAGACCTTAAAAGGACCCCTGATTAGACTTCTCATCTCTTCACTTGGCAGTCACTCTCCATTTTCACTATCTACCATAGACTACCTGAAGTGAATGAGTTACTAAAAGACATTTTGAGAAAAAATATGTAAATAAATGTATATAGGTAGTTAGGAAAAATCCAACTTGACCTACCTAAATTATTCTCCTCTTTTCATTCTACTTTGTACCTATAAAACACATAAATCTTTGTAAAAACCATGTTTCAGGCATATATGTACAATTAGGGTTCATAAAAATCATGTGTCATGGAGCCTAAGAGAGTATTATATCAGTTAAAAATAATTTCCTATCCAAAAAAATCATTTTTAATTCATTTCCATCCATATCTTTCCAATCAAGTCTTTGACAAGGGATTAAGAGGGTTTCTATTGTTTTAAACTCTTAAGGAATGTTCATACAATCCTGACATTGAAACCTCATACCAATTCCAATAATATCATGATATGAACCATATTAAAAAACTCCTAACTACTTAGAGTCTCATTCATAGTGTCCATATTGGTGTGAGGTTTAAAATATGGCCTATCTAGCTTGAGAGTGTATTTTGCATACCATGTGATGGAATTGGATTAAAAAAATGACCAATTTGTGTGATCTATCTACAAAAAAATGTCTTGAAATAGTTTCATTACTTCCCCTAAAGGTGAGAAAATGTGTGTGAAGGTTCATTTTATCTTAGAGATGAGATTGAGACCCCATTATGGATTTAGGCTTAGTCTAGTCCTATTAGGCCTAAGTTATGTTCATGACCTATAATAATCTCTGAATGCTCTCTCAGAACTCTGAGGTCTCCCTTATGCTTTTTCATATTTAATACAAATATCTACACCCTTCATTAAATTTTCCAAGTCTTTTCAACACATCCCCTTATCACTTACCTACCTTTGCCTATATTCTTACCTCTCTAGGAGTACCCTCTATTTGAGACAAAATAGAGAGCATATCCCCTATTTGATTTTGAAAAATGAGACAACGGGTGGATAAAATAGGTCATGTACCTTTTTTTCACCAATTTTCATAGTTATATCACCTTACTATAATGTTCAAACTTCATAATATTTAAAACAGACATGTATGCACATGATTGTGTAGGGAATTCTATGTATAGGGTTGGGTTTATTGGTTTATATTTCTCTTACCCTATTTACATGATATAAGAATCTTATGAGGTGTGTTACTACCTATTTTATAGTTATTACCATGTTCTTCTATTATCAATATTTGTTAAATTCTTAACTCACCTCTCTCCACTACCTAGGCTTATTTTATAGTCAAACTATGTTGACTATAGGTGCATGTTATCAAACCAATGAGATTACTATAAGGTGCTATAAATAGTGTGTGTTATGAATTGGTTTTATTTGAGCTCATAAATTTCAACTACAACTTGTTTTAACTCACTTCACATCATGTATTAGGGATTGTGTTTACTTCCCTTTTATCAACACTAGCCTGAGTTGGTCTCTACACTATAATGAACTATTGATGGTTATCCTTAGGCCACAAAGACACCTTTAGGTGATATTAAACCCTTAAACCTTGTTTTTAACATCATTTGATATTTTTTGGATTATTGGATTACTCTCACATTAAGTGGACATCCATGCTTATAGGGTTCTCAATATTTAGTCTCTATCACCAAATTTATGTATGCCTATAGTCAGGTTGTAGGTTTCATTTTGAGAACAAGGGGACTCCTATTGGTGTCAATCTATATCAAATTTATTTAATAATTTTGAGAATATTGGTTTATTATTCCTAATTTAGTTAAAGGTCAAGAATATGAAATCAGTAAATTAATATGCAATAATTAAGCTATTGATTTGTATAATTTGATTATAATTTAAACATTTCTAAAAATAGTAATAAGGGAGATAAAATAAGACTTAGCTATAAACTAATTGAGATAATTATTCCAGGGTCTAAAATTCATTGTGCAAGATTAGGACACTATCATAAATTAGGATCTAGCCTTTATTTTATGATTGGATAGGACCACCAAAATATGACACCTTAGGGGTTAACACTATAGACCTCTTCTACTATTGTTGTCTAGGAAAACTGAGCTTTTAGGTTTTGTTTTTTGTATCTGTGTGAGCCTGTCTATGAAATTTTAACTATTGAATATTCACAAAACTCCTTATAGAGCTGCTTTAGTCTTAAAACCCTAGACTCCATTGTGCTTTGACAAAATTTGGGAAAGAGGGGGGGTTAGTGTGTGTAATATGAATTAAAAATGTATCTGTACCCCTTATGTGGGCACACTATCTACATACCAATACTTTGAATAGGGATCAAATGATATGTAGTTCTCCCACTTGATGTGCTTTGTGAAATAGTGTACATGAAGATACAAAATGCTAAAATTGGGTGTGCTTGAGGTGGTTAGGGACTGGTGTAAGGATTTGGATGTGCTTGAGGTGGTTAGGGACTGGTGTAAGGATTTGGATGTGCTTGTAGATGTATTAGATGGTTGTTAGCAAAGAATAGGGAAGTATACTAGAGTATTCTTACTTATATTCTTGTTTTCTTTATGATATTTTCCAACCCCTTCTAAATGAACTTTGAATGGGATTTTATAGGAATCTATTGGTCATGACTTGAATGTATTCATGTTAGGCTAACAAGAAGAGGAATCAGAATTGAAAGGAACTAATAATTCAAGGTAATAATTCACTTGGATAAGATCACTAGAAATAGACACCCTAAGGTCTAATGCTATAGTCCAAGTTGGGCACTATATTCTTGAAGGAAAGGGACCCAAGGGGATGGAATCATCACTGTAAATGTTGCCTAGAAGAGGTGAAATAAATGTTTGGAAGGCTATAGAAGACTAAAAATTAGTGAAAATATGCCTATGAAGGTCATGAGAGAAAGCAAGAGGTGTTGGGGATCAACCAACAATAGATTACACTTATGAAAGCAATAAACCGTGGAATTAAATCAGATAGATAAGTAACTAGAATCAGATAATAGAAAAGAACAAGAGATACAAGAAACCACCTTGAAAACTTGTATTAAAATCTTTACAAAAGGAATACAATTGAAGAAACTTCTTTCTTTCACATCTCTCTCAGATGCACAAGATCTCTCTCTAGATCTCTATCCCTTAAGAGCTCTCTCTCTCAAGTACAATCAATTCCTTACAACCTAGATTGATACAACTCTGTATTGTTCTTCAACATTCACATACAATGAACTGCTACAATAATCACACAAAGCTAAGAAGATCTAATTCTACATATAAAATTAGGAAACTTGAGCATGCACTTACAACCAACAGTTAAGCCTCTTGAACAAGGGCTCTAAAAACAATCTTACTAATAATAGAAATGCAAACTTAAGACTAAGACTTAAACTCATCATGCAAACACTCACTTCTATCCTAAGAAATAGCATTCTGGATGCACAGGTAACTGACGCCGGTTCCTGCCTGCTTGCCTGTGACTGACGTCGGCCGATCCTCTATCGACGCCAACGTCTCTTCAACTACACCGAATCTATGTCGGTCACTCCTGACCAATGTTGGTGACTGTGTAAACTTGCAACTTTGGTAATGCACTCATATGTGAAGCTTTTAGGCTCCACACCTTAACAATCTCCCACTTGGAGATAAACAGCTACACCAGTACCTGTACAGCAACATCTTCTAGCTCCTCCATCTTCAACTCAATCATGAAGACCAATAGAAGTTGAATGAAGATTCAAATTCTCCTTTGTAACTAGCTTGGTTAACATATCAGCAGGATTCCTATCTATATGGATCTTCTCTAGCTTCAAATCACCATCTTCCAATACCTACCGTATGAAGTGGTACCTTAGCTATATGTGCTTGGTTCTTGAATGAAAAGCTGAGTTCTTAGCCAAATGGATTGTACTCTGACTGTCACTATACAATCTGCAGCTCCCATGCTCCCTTCCAAGCTCTTCCATGAACCGTGTCATTCATATCATCTCTTTGCTAGCTTCTGTGGCTGCAATATACTCTGCTTTTGTAGTTGACAAGGCAACAACCTTCTACAACTTAGATATCCAGCTAACCACCGTTCCACCTACAGTGAAAACATAACCTGTAGTGCTCCTCCTACCATCCAAATCACATGCCATATCTAAATCTACATAACCATGTAGAGAAGTATCTAAACCTCCATAGCACAAGTGCCTACTGCTGGTTCCTCTTAGATATCTAAGGATCCACTGAACTACTTTCCAATGTTCCTTTCTTGGATTAGCCATATACTTACTTACAACTCCCACTGCTTGGGCAATATCTGGTCTAGTACACCCCATTACATACATCAAGCTCCCTACTACAGAAGAATATGGAACCTTACTCATGTACTCTACCTCATCATGTGAATTAGGACATTGTTCTTTACTCAACTTAAAATGTCCAGCCAAAGGTGTACTTACTGGTTTAGTATCCTACATATTGAACCGTTTCAACACCTTGTCCACATAATCCTCTTGAGACAATATCAACCTGTGATTTTTCCTATCTCTCTTAATGCTCATGCCAAGGATTTTCTTTGCTGCTCCCAAATCCTTCATAGCAAACATTTTAGCTAATTTCACCTTAAGCTCATAGATATCCTGCATGTGTGATCCTACAACCAACATATCATCTACATACAACAATAGAATAATATATCTATCATTATCCAATCTCTTAAAATATACACAATGGTCAGATTGACACCTACTATAGCCATGCTCAGTCATAAACCTGTCAAATTTCAAATACCACTGTTTAGGAGCTTGCTTGAGGCCATACAAGCTTTTCTTCAATCTGTACACTAACTTCTCCTTACCTTTGACCTCAAATCCTTCCAGCTGTTCCATATAAATTTCCTCATCCAAATCTCCATGAAGAAACATTGTCTTAACATCTAGCTTCTTAAGATGTAAGTCCTCAACAGCAACCAAAGACAGTACAATCTGTATAGAAGTCATTTTAACAACAGGAGAAAAAATCTCACCAAAATCGATACCTAGATTTTGTGCAAATCCTTTCACTACCAATCTGGCCTTATATCTCATCTATCCATTCTCACCTTCTTTCAACGTGTAGGTCCATCTGTTCTTTAGTGTTCTCTTACCAACTAGTAATTCAACCAAATCCCATGTTTGGTTCTCTCTTAAGGACTCCATCTCCTCAACCATGCCACGCTCCCACTGACTCTTGGACTCCACCTGTATTGCTTCTTCAAAACTTTCTAGTTCTCCACCATCAGTTAGCAATAAATAGAATAATGAAGGAGAATATATAATTGGAGGCTTACTTACCCTTTTAGACCTCTTGATGGGTCTCTGAGACTCGTTCACAACACGCTATCCACCCAAATTCTCTGACAGTGACCGACCTCGATCACCTCCAGACCTGTTACTAGCTGACGTCAGTTCTTCCTGACCAATGCCGGTGCCTATCCTACCGACATCGGTCTCTGTATGACTGACCTTAGTTTCTATTCTATCAATGCTGGTTCCTAACCTACTGACATCGATCTCTGTGTTTTCCTGCAAGTGATTATTTCTTTTTCCTGCGAGCTCATTTTGGACCATCACCTCATCCAATTCACTATTGTTTTACCCAGATTGATTTAGCTTTTTTAGTTGATCACTATACATCACTTTTTCATTGAAAACAACGTCATGGCTCCTAATTACCTTATTAATTCTTAGATTCCAAAATCTAAAACCAAAATCATATGAGCCATAGCCAATAAACGTGCACCTCATAGACTTAGCATCGAGCTTCTTTCTATTTTCCTTATCTACGTGCACAAATGCTTCACAACCAAAAAATTTGAGAAAAGAGAGATCTACCTTTTTACCTATCCAAGCCTCTTCTGGAATTCCACCATCCAGAGCTATAGAGGGTCCTCTATTAATCAGGTACACTGCAGTGTCAACAGCTTCTGCCCAAAACTCTAAAGGCAAACTAGCATGTAATCTCATACATCTTGCACGCTCCATGATTGTTTTGTTCATCCTCTCAGCAATACCATTCTGCTGAGGTGTCCTTGGAACCATCCTTTGCCTATGGATTCCATGCATGTAACAATACTAGTTTAACTTATAACTGCAGAACTCTCCACCATTATCAGATCTCAGGCACTTTAATCTTTTCCCTGTTTCATTCTCAACCATAGCTTTCCAAATCTTAAAAGTCTCA
This sequence comes from Torreya grandis, assembly GCA_037957365.1. Classification (NCBI taxonomy): domain Eukaryota; kingdom Viridiplantae; phylum Streptophyta; class Pinopsida; order Cupressales; family Taxaceae; genus Torreya; species Torreya grandis. The sequence continues at coordinate 232,944 of JARHVA010001661.1, read as the reverse complement.
AATACATCAGATTTCTTCTTAATATAGTAGATCCATACCTTTCTTGTAGCATCATCTATGAACAAAACATAGTACTGTGATCCTCCAATAGAAGCTACCTGAGCCGATCCCCACATGTTTGTGTGAACAAGCTGCAACTTATGCTTCTTCTTTGTAGACCCAGTCTTGAGAAAACTAACCGTTTTCTATTTTCCAAATACACAGTGCTCACAAAATTCTAGATCCAAACTTTTCAAATTTGAAAGCTTACCTTTAGACTTAAGAATTGACATCCCCTTCTCACTCATGTGGCCAAGCCTTGAGTGCCACAATTTTGCATCCACATCTGAAGTAGATAATACAAAAGGAGAATTGTTAGTAACACAATTACACAAATAGAGAGTACCTACTCTCTTACCTCTGGCCATAACAAGTGCACCCTTGGTCACCTTCCAAGATTCTACTGTGAGAGTTACTGTACAACCCTCATCCCCTAACTTTCCTACAAAAATTAGATTTCTCTTCAAGCTAGGAACATGCATAACTTCTCTCAACACCCATGTGTTGCCATTCTGCATTTTCAGCTGCACTTTACCTTTGCCAATAATTTTACAGGGTTCATCATCCCCTAGATATACTATTCCAAAATCTACATGGATATAGTCACAGAAATATTCCCTATTAGGGGTAGCATGAAAAGATGCACCAGAATCTAACACCCAAGATTCTATATTATTATGCAAAGAGAATATTAAAGCATCTTATGCAATACCTGCAACCTTTGCTTCTTCTTTTCCCTCATGTTGATTATCCTCCTTAGACTTTGACCAGTAATCTCTGCTTATGTGCCCCATCTTTCCACAATTCCAGCATTGTGGCCTTCTGTCATTTCTGGATTTGGATTTGCCTTTCCCCTTAGACTTGGATCTTGATCTCCCTTTCTTGCTCTTCTCTTTTTGCCTTCCCCTGCTCTCAAAACTTAAAGCATTCCCAGATGTCTCTTCTGTACTTTTCCTACAAGTTTTCTCATTCAAGATAACACTAACAACATCCTCTACTTTTAAAATATTTGATGCAGATGCAGTATTGCTAACTGCCATTACTAAGCTATGCTAGCTTTCAGGCAAAGAACATAATATTAAAAGAGCTTTTATTTCATCATCAAATACAATTTTGACTAAACTTAATTGATTTACAATACCATGGAAATCATTCAGGTGATTAGATACAGATCCACCTTCCTGCATATGCAAATTGAATAGCTGCTTCATAAGATATACCTTATTAGAAGCTGAGGGTTTTTGTACAAATTTGCTAGAGTAGTCATCAACTCTATCGTTATTTTTTCCTGTGATAAATTAGATATCACAGTAGATGCTAGACTCAGTCTTATAGACCCCAGAGCCTTTCTGTCAAGAGCTTCCCATTCTTCATCCTCCATGTCTGTGGGCTTCTTTGCAATCCCACCTAACGGTAAGTATAAATCCTTCTGATAAAGATAGTCCTCTATCTACATTCTCCAATGTTGATAGTTTTTGCCATTAAACTTCTCCATTCTCAATTTACTTTCATCTACCATTGCTTCTCCCACTCAAACAGAAATCCTTGCAGAAACTCCTGTGAGCAACCTGTAATCAATACACACTACATAGATCTGAACCGCATGTTAGTGAACCTAAGCTTTGATACCAATTATTGGATATCAAATTCTAAACCTACAACCAAGGCTCTGATACCACTTGTTGGGGATCAACCAACAATAGATTACACTTATGAAAGCAATAAACCACGCAATTAAATCAAATAGATAAGTAACTAGAATCAGATAATAGAAAAGAACAAGAGATACAAGAAACCACCTTGAAAACTTGTATTAAACTCTTTACAAAAGGAATACAATTGAAGAAACTTCTTTCTTCCACACCTCTCTCAGATGCACAAGATCTCTCTCTAGATCTCTATCCCTTAAGAGCTCTCTCTCTCAAGTACAATCAATTCCAACAACTTAGATTGATATAACTCTGTACTATTCTTCAACATTCACATACAATGAACTACTACAATAATTACACAAAGCTAAGAAGATCTAATTCTACATATAGAATTAGGAAACTTGAGCATGCACTTACAACCAATAGTTAAGCCTCTTGAACAAGGGCTCTAAAAATAATCTTACTAACAATAGAAATGCGAACTTAAGACTAAGACTTAAACTCATCATGCAAACACTCGCTTCTATCCTCAGAAATAGCAATCTGGACGCACAAGTAACCAATGCCGGTTCCTGCCTGCTTGCCTATGACCGACGTCAGCTGATCCTCTATCGACGCTGGTGTCTCTTCAACTACACTGAACCGACGTCGGTCGCTCCTGATCGACGCCGGTGACTGTGTAAACTTGCAACTTTGGTAATGCACTCATATGTGAAGCTTTTAGGCTACACACCTTAACAAGAGGGACCTATGGGTTAGGTGTCACAAACCACACTCAAGTTACCAATTTTCATATTTTATATGACTAAATTTACCCCCACTTTATTCTAGTGATGCATCAAATTGAAATTTTAGGATAAAGGAAAAATAGAAAGTGTACCTAAACTTACCTACAGAGGTGAAGCTCATGAAGCTGTGAAATATTGGGTGTGCATAGAGAGAGCATTCTATGAAATGTAAATTTGTAAGAGAAAACAAAGAGTCAATTAGTTATTACTAGATATGATATATCTAAAATAAGAATTTACAAAGTTGGCTAAGAGAGAGAGGAAGAAAAAGGAATGAATACACCTCACTGGGTATGCCAACCAATACAAAACCTATTGTAATGTTGAGTGATGCTAAGTAATATTGAGTAATGTTGGATGATGTTATACCAAGAGTAATATCATGAATGGAGCTGAGTGCTCAATTCCCTAAAAGTGGCTCAAGAATACAAAGGCTAGCCCTTTGGCTCCATCATCACCCACTAAGTTAATCTATGTGATCATGCATGTGCTAATCAATGTTTAGACTATGTGTCCAATCCCTGTGAGTAGGTGGCTCAAGAATATAAATGCTAGCTAGTCCTTTGGATCCATCATCGCCCCATGAAGTGAAGCTATGAACTGATATTGATATGAAATATATGTTGTATGAGATGTCTCTTGAATCCCATGAATGCTTTGTAATCTTAAAATGTGGCATAGATAGCTAAATGTATGTTGGAAACTAGGCCACTCTTTGCCACTATAAAATGTGGAGATTAGGCTTGTATGAAATTCACTTTGAAAGTAGGCACTAGGCTTATATGAAATCCACTTCAAACTGTGAAAGTTAGGCTTACATGAAAGCCACTCCAAAATGATGTGAACCACCTATAGATGGAATAAGGCATGAAATTGCTAAGAATTCCTAGGTAATATGTTGAACTCAAAAAGAAAATAAGACAAATGTGTCATGCACATCACCCCCAATCACTGGTGTTTAAAACATGGATTCTGATCTGAAAGTTATACCAACTAAACTATCTAAAACTAGAAGCAAGATCCTTCATTCCATGCATGATGCCCCTTATATCTAGATTCTTCAAGAAAAAATGTACTAAAACTATTGTATCTAAACTGGTCTAAATGTGCAAAATTGTAATTGAACCTACTTTTCTACCTATTTATAGAAAACCTATTTTTTTTGTTGTTTGGATAAAATCACCAAAAATAGATACCCTATTATCTAGTGTTGTAGTCCAATATTGGCACTATTGTCTTGGGATAATTCTAATGATTATTATATAATTTTAATTATCTACGTGGTCTATTCTACCTAGTTTGAAGTTTAGTTATTATTTTGGGTGTTCTGAATGCTAATATTTTTACCATTAGGTGCTTTGATGTTTATGAAAAAACCACTATGTATTTCCCCCTCTTCTAAGGGTAGGAATGAAGACCCTATAGTGACTACCCTCACAAAAAAGAGCCACGTAAGTGTGTTATGATACAAAGATACATGATATAGTAATGATAATCAATAAGATATCTCAAGATATAACATGGTGTGTAATGAGAGATTGTTACATCAATAGGGGAATACTTAGATAGATATACCAATGTAATAGCATGTGTAATGTATTGAATTTGAATTGAAATTCTGGTTAATTATTATTTGTTAGTTGTCATGGAGGGATGGATCATGATGTCTATCATGGAATTTAATAAATTAATATAATGAATGATGTAGATCATGGAATTGCAAACAATCAAAAATTAGTCAAGAAATAAGCATACAAGGCAAGAAGAATACAAGAGTGGCTAAGGGGCCAAGTAAACAAGGTACATGGGCACATGTCACTCAAACTAGAAATAAAGAATGCAAGTCATGTTCAAATGCCACATAGACACATAATTAGAAAAAACAAGGTTAGCATGAAATCCATAATCACATAGAAGAGTACAGGGAAAGGACATCAACAAATGTCCTAAGGCACACACATGAATAGAAGCAGAGGACATTGGAAAATGTTCTAAGGCACATACAAAAGACAAAATAGGAATTAAGAAATGCAATCACATCTAGTTACTCAAAATTAGAAAGGAAAGCATGTAAATACTATAAATAAAATTGTATCTAACTAATCAAAGAAAGAAGTGAAAGTATGCAAGACATATAGTACAAGGCTATGTATATGCTAAGAAATACACAAGTGCTATAAACTAGTGAGTGTTGATAAAGTAATCTATGTAAGCTAGTAAGTAATGTACATCAACTTGATAACTTAGAGTGTGTGGTGTAGGAACGACATAACCTAGATGGTGTAGTCATGTAGAAGATGCCCCCATTGGGTAGAGATATCAATATGTGTCTCGAATGTAGAATTAGGATGCCCCCTTAATGGGTAGAGTGAAGCAATCAAGGATTTGGATGTCACTGCACACACACAAAGAAGATCAAGTAAAGTATGGTAGTGTAGATAAATTAATAAATAATATCATAGAGTAGGAAATATGAGTCTAACATTGTATTATAAATGTAAAGCATGGATAATGCATATAATTAAAATATTTTTTATGTTTTGAATTATTTGAATTTTTTTAGATTTTGAAATTTTGTATTATTTTTGTATTTTGATATATTTGAATGATTTTGGTATTTTTGATATGAGATATGTACAATCAATCATAAGGAAATTATGTACAATAAATAATGGGAAACTATGTATAAGTAAGGTTGAGGAGAGATGATATTAACCAATGAGTCTCATGGGAGACTCCCTATCATGGTGTCTTATATTAAGGAAAGGGATCATGCATGATCATGAAACATGATGAAAGGGATGATACTATGGCTATAAAATCTATAAATGATATAAATGCTCTAAAATTTCTAAATTATAAAGTGATGGTAGGGTCCCCATATAACTCTAAGAAGTTGATGAAACTATAGGGATCTTAGGGACCCATCTTGTAGTAGGAGAAGCTCTTTGAACATGTGCTTTGTGAGTGGATGCATGAGACCTTAATGATACTAACCTAGGTGTGAACATTACAATTATAAGCTATCTAGAATCCTAAAACTATGGTTTATTTAAAATATACCTCTTTGGAAGTGTATGAACTCTTTGTGATGATGATTGAGGTCTCAACTATGTCTGAATCTAAACTGGAGGAAGAATTAAAACTAGTGTAGAAACTAAAACTAGTGGTGAAACTAAAACTAGTGGTTATAAAATAGAAGATGGCTCTAAAGTGGGGAGTGGTAACTCATATGGAACTCCACCAACTATAATAAATTGATTATCATGAATTAATTTCACACATCTATGAACTATAAAAGGTACTACTTAAAGTTTTTAAATCCATGGTCAGCTAGGTAACATATCAAAAACTCTTACACTGAGAACTATAGTAAATGGTGTGGCCATATGTGTTGGACCAACTTATAAAGGATTTAAAATATCACATTATTAACTATGTATGTGCCCACTTAATCCACTAATAATCATGTCCATCAGGGTAATATCATACTATAAATATCAAAAATGATGTAATAATGCCATAGTGCACATGTTCTCACTAGATCCATTATCTATGATAACACTATGAATAGGATGATTATGAATGTAAGGTCTGATAAAGAGTGTGTGATAATCTGAATTATCCTTGACTATATCATGCTCTGAGAAGGAGATGGAAGGTCTAGCTAGAACTCTAGAATTGTATACACCAATCTTGTTGTTTAAAGGATGTAACTCAACTGAAGGTGACCTATATGTATCTGGTGGGGGATGTGAATGATATGTATGGTAAAAACTTGATGTATCCCTTGTCTCTTATTTTAAATTATGTGAAAAAAGATTTATAAAGATTTATCCTATGTTTTCTTTGCCTGAGGAGGCTCAACTAAAGTGCCAAGATCAATAATGTTGCCATCTATCAAGTCATGTATCTTGTGTCACAAACTGATGTATTTGTTTGTTGTATGGCTTAGTGCCTTGTGAAACTCACAAAATGCATGATGATCATATCCCCATGGAAGAGGATTTATTTGATCAACTTCCTAAATAAGAGGGAGAGATATGATATTACATTCCAAAAGCTATTATAAAACTCTAGCTAGAGAAACTGGTAGATTGGAAAAGGTTTGCCGAGGGGTTGCAGATAAAACCACTCACTAAGGGGGATTTGAAGCCCCATTGATGGTTGGTTTATTTTGACTCTTTCTATCATTAACATTTAATTTTTATGGGACTTTTTTGTTACTCTTGTTTGTTGTTTTTTATATACTTGTGTACTTGAGTTTTCCCATTGAAATTAATTTGACTTCCCTTTCCTTTAGTGTGTGACACAATTCAGTGAAGGAGTAAAACCTTTTGAACATTATTAGTTCATGTAAATATAGTATAAGACTCTATTTGAAGAGATCTTGTAACTCTTGATCAGCTATGGGGCTAGTCATCTTATCCAAAATAGTCTTATATCAAAGAACATAACCTGTGAGATGCTTATTTGACCTTTGTTTCTATTATGTAACTTGGGCATAAGAAACCTTATCACCAGTGTTAATGCTAAAATGAGCTAGGAACATATCCAATAAAAGATTAAATGCATTGTCTAATTGATTCGGTAGACTATTAAACCATTGTAGAGAATAATCCTTTAGACTTCAGGGAAATAGCTTGGTTAGCAGCTAGTCATTTGGCACATAGTCCAAGCATGTTACATGAAAATATCTCAAGTGTGTCTCTAGATCACCCTTGCCATCATATAGATTAATATTGGGTTAAACAAAACCTTGTATAAAGGGTGTATAATCAATGTGGCATGCTAATGGTTTATGTAATAGAGTAAAAGAATCTAAAGCCTGGGTAGGTCTAGAGGCACCTGTCTCAAGATGTAACACCTTAGATTGAAGAGATTTTATCTCTTGCATAAGGGTTACCACATCAAGAGACAAAGATGTAATAGCTATAACTGGTGGTGGCATAAAGGTAGGTTGGACTTCTATAGGGGGTTGTTGAGACATCATTGCCCCCACAGTGTCATTTATAACTGATTTCTCTATGGTTTGAGAAGATTGACCATTTTTCACTTTTTTTGGTTCCTCTTGAAGTATTTTAAGCATGTCATCTTGCATGTTAGGGTGTTTAGTTTAAAGTTCTTGATGTTCCCTTTTATCAGTTTCATCAAAACTAGTGTATTGCACCATTATTAAAGTAAGAAAACAAATTGAAAATTTATTGAATTTTTTGCAATAATTTGTAATAAGCAATATGATATGGAATGAAAGTATTGAATATAAGAAATGTAAAGTCTTTAAAGCAACAAATTGGAAATTGCATAAAAAGGATACAAAGCTTACAAACATGTAAGGTGATACCTCAAGAAGCAAATATGAGCTAGTACATGCAATTAGGGTTTTGAATGAAATTATTTTTTAAATTACTAAGGAATTAAAAAATTTGATGCAAATTTTTGACTTAAATATGTAATTAATATATTAAAAAAATATAGGAAAAATATTGGGAAAATACCAGGACCTAATATGGGCAACTAGGGTTTGAAATAAAATTATTTTAAAATTACTACAAAATTTTAAAATTTAATGCTAATTTTTTAATTTATTATGCAAGTAAAAAATTAGGAAAAAAAGAGGGAAAATCAGTATGAAATTTACCCTAGGGTTTATAGTATTTTTATGTGCAAATGAAGTAAGTCAGGTTCACCAAATGATTTAATAATTTTGGGAATATTGGTGTATTACTCCTAATTTAGGTAAAAGTCTAGAATATGAAATCAATAAATAAATAAATATGAAATAATTAAGCTATTGATTTGTATAATTTGACTATAATTTAAACTTTTATAAAAATATTAATAAGGGAGAGAAAATAAGACGTAGCTGGAAACTAACTGAGATGACTATTGTAGGGTCTAAAATTCACTGTGTAGGATTGGGACACTTTATAAATCAATATTTAGCATTCATTTTATGATTGGATAAGAGTCTCAAAATAAGACACCTTGGGGTTTGGTGCTATAGTCATCTTCTGACACTATTGTCTAGGAGACTTGAGCTTTTTGGATTTTGTTTGATGTGTTTGTGTGAGCCTACCTATGAAATTTTGACTATTGGATGTTCATAAAAGTCCCTATAGCACTGATTTATTCTTCAAACCTTAGAATCCATTATGATTTGACAAACTTTGGTAAAGAGGGGGGTTAGGTGTGTAATATTTATTGAACATGTATCCACACCCCTTGAGTGGGCACACTACCTACATACCAATACTCCAAAGAGGGATCAAGCCATAAGTAGTTCTCCCACTTGGTGTGCTTTGTGCAATAGTGTATATGAGGATGAAAAATGCTAAAATTGGGTATGATTGAGGTGTCTAGGGACTATTTTAAGGATTTTTATGTGATTTTAGTTATGTTAGATGGATTTATGTAGAGAATAGGTAAATATGCCTGAGTAGTCTTTCTTGTGTTCTTTCTTGATTTGTGGTATTTTACAACCCCTTTTAAATGAACTTTGAATGGGATTTTATAGGGATTTGTTGGTCATGGATCAAATGTATTTGGGTCAGGATAATAATAAGAGGAATAAGAACTAGAACAAAATAACCATTAGAGGTAAAAATGTACTTAGATAGGATTACCATAAATGAACACCCTAGGGTCCACTAATATATTCCAAGTTGGGCACTATAGTCTTGAAGAAATGAGACCTAGGGGGATGGAATCATCACTATAAATGTTGTTTGGATGAGGTGAAATCAATGTTTGGAAGGCTATAAATTTTTGGGAATCATTAAAAATATGTCTATGAGGTTCATGAGAGCAAGCAAGAGAGACCTATGGGTTGGGTGTCACAAGACACACTCAAGTTACCAATTTTCACATTCTATATGAGTACACAAACTTTGTGTCTTAACTTCCCTAATTTTTCCATGAGTTATTAGTGTCATACTCATTTAAATAGAGAAACTTATCTGTAGGCTATGATACCATCATGTTATTTCCAACACACTGTAAGGTCATTTGAACTCAAAATAATATAGAGTATATTGACATTCTATAGTGAGAGAATGCTTGAGATGGAGGCCTTTCTAAATTACCCTCTTTTGATCCGAAAACCAACCTATCATGTCAAATCATTTCCCCTATCCTTGAGCTTCATGATGAAAACCACCAAAATAATCTAGACCTTAGATAATTTACTATGGAATGATCAAAAGTAAGGCAAACTCCTTGTTTTATAAAGTTTAAGTTAAAGTGTCCCTTTAGTAACTTTCTTAACTATGGACATGGATCTCAAGTCTACTTGCCACCTTAGGCCTCCACCATTGTTTCTTTGAAACTTTACATTTTCAAAAAGCTTAATGAAAGTTTCAAACAAGCTTTAACACTTGTACTTCAAGTCCCTCAGACCCCTATATATTTTACTTAGACCATGTTGGAAACTATTTGTACGTTCATATGCAAGATACAAGGAAGTGTATCAAATTAAGTTCTCAAAAACAATATTAAAACAATTTATAAGGTTCAAATATATTTTTTCACACTTTATGAGACTTCTCACCACCTTTAAATCTCTTCATCACATCACCATGATTGTGTAAGATTAAATTCCACCTAACTATAGTTACTTATCATAGGAAAAACTATGTGTAATTTTTAATCCTTTCATCTCATAAATAAACCTCTTGAGACAAGGACTTTCATGAAGGACAACTAGTCACATTATTTTGATATGTTGAAGAAAACATTATAACCTTGAATTGAATCTACTTCCATGAAAATAACTTTGTAAGAAGTGACAACACTGATCTATAACCCTAATGGTGACCTCAAATAGAAAACTCAGATGTTCATGAAAACTCCCTCACACCACATGTGAAAACCAAATAAATGATCTTGTGATAAGTATTTTCACTCTTTAAAATCATATATAATAACTATTTTATATGTAACTATGCAAATAGAGAGGAAACCTGAAGGGTATGGGAATGAGCAAGTAGAAAATGGTAGCAAAATTATTGGCATTGGTTCATAAAGCCTATTTCATCAAATTTGAAACTAATACCATGAATTTTGAGTGGACAAAGATTAATTTCATACCTCAAGATCATTTTACTTGACACAGCTCCTATTGTATGTACTAAACCAAAACTAGTTAACTATTTTCACATGCAAAAGAGAGTGATGGAGAATTAAAATAGTTTTATTACATTTTTGAGATCTTCAAGGAAGATCAAGAATAGAAGTGATTTTATGGGACCTGAAGGGTCATTGTATCAGTCTTCCCACATGCAAAAAATCCTACATAAGTTGTACAACTACCTAAAACTACCATTAAGTGCCTGATTTTCTTGATTTAACATTATACCTAATTTTTTTTAGTTTTGAAACATCTCATTTCATAATAACCTAACATTTTGGATGTTTAAAAATACTTTGGAACTTTTTATTCTATTTTGAACTTTACAAGCTTCATAAATGACCTTAAATCACCTGAAATGATACAAAAGACTAAAAGTGAATATGACCAAGGCTAAATACATATCAAATGACATCAATAGGAGCATGATATACCATATTACACCATATAATACCCATATACAAAGTTTTAAACTATAGGGGTTGATCTATATTGACTTGTGGTAAAAAAATTTAGCATTCTTTGCAATTTCCTAAAGGCAGCAAGCCAGCTATGAGAAAGACTAGTAACCTATTTCTATCCATTGGGATATGAGGTCACCTATGCACTAATTAGACATTGATTTACCTATAAAATAACACCAAAACACACACCAAACAATAATTAAATACACAAAGAATAAGACACTAAAGGAAACACACATACTTAAGCTCTAAAGTATATTTGGGGAACACACACAACAAACTAAAACAAAATAGCTTAAATAGAAACCAACCTAAATGAATCTATTCCTTCAAGATAAAATGTGAAGCTTGAAACATTTATTGATCCATGAAATGAAGGAGTGAATGAGGCATGTTGCCTCTTAGGCCTTGTCATGATGTTTAATGAAATCAAGGTATTTACAACTAGATCACCTATGAAGGTCAACTCTTCTTGAATTTAAATAACTTAACCTTCTTATAAGACTCATAAAATGTAACATCTAATAGTATTTCAACAATTTATTTTCTCCTAACCTCCATGGTGCTCTTAATAAGGTTAAGTTTCTATTGAGTTGCAAGTTCCTTAAGCTCATCAAGGAGATTTTCATAATCCACCCTGTCTTGATCATTATCTTCCATGAAGACCTCTTGCTCTATCTTCTTATGTACTTGGACCTAAAATTGGAAAATTTATTCAAGATCTTGAAAAAGCCTCATCTACTTCTACCAATCATCTTTTCTCTCCTTGTCTTTGAAAACCACCACTTCTTCAACTTTATCTTCTTGGTCATGATGTTCTTGATCTATGAGATCATCAAGCTTATCTTCCTTCTAATCCAATACATATACAAATGGTTCAACCTCAAGTTGAGGATTTTATTGCTCCTTAATGACAAAATCTTCTATTTTGAATTCCTTAGGTTCATATATGACTGTAGCCTTTTTTACAATGATTTGAGGTTGATCATCATGATATTTCTTAGTAAGACATTCTCTTTCATGATTAAGAGATTAATTAACAACCTTATCATTAAATTCACACTTAATTGGAGAATAATTTGACTTAGCTACTCAAAATATTGATTTATGTCATGAAACTTTTTCCATATGTCATCTTCTTTTCATGATTGCTACCTTCAATACTCCTTCATCATGGACATAAACTAACTCAACAGATATGGAGTCTTTATCGAACACCTCTTCTTTCATTTTTTACCAAATTCGTTATGTATAGTTGTAACAATACCTTCAACATCTTTTTCTTCACTCAAGAAGATGGAGTTACACTTATCTTCACCAAGGAGGGTCCCTATGGTGATTTATTCTTCATAGTCACTTGAAGCATCCTTTTGATCAATTGTGGCTTGAGCTTATTCCTCTTCATTTGATTCTCACAAAAGGGGTTCTCCTTTAATAAGGGATGAGGTAGGAAGTTTATAGTTAGGCTCATGGGCTAGATATGGAGTATGAAGTGTGATGGAGGGATTAAGGGGTTTGATAATGAAGACTTCTTGAGTGAGATCATAGGGAGATGAAAAGTTGGGTTGGTCAATAGGAAAGACACCTCCTTCAACAAGATTTTCACATTGGTCATATCCTCTTTGAGGCTCTTCAATAGTTGTTGTCTCATAATCAAGATCTTTATTTTCCTACATTTTTAGTCTATTTATTGAGCATTGGAAACACTTTTTTTCCAAGTACAACTACCCATTGATATCACATCGATTTTCCTCTTAAATCACATCCCAAACATCTATCCACATTTAAAAAAACCTCTTAATTATTCCATGAGATGATTAGGGATCACACCAAACTCATCATCCCATATTATCATCATTTATTCACTATCTAGCAAGCTTGGCATGAGTGCCAATAAGGATTTGATATGAGATGGGGTTATGGAGGAAGAGGATGGTAATAATAGGGATTGTAACCAAATTTAATTTGTTGAGTTATGTGTCCAAGCTAAGTTTTTAAGAATTCACTTCTTGCATTGGAATATATTGATTCCTAATTAATGAGGTTATCTAATCCCTCATGATAAGAATGACAAGAGTCATCTTGAGGTTGATATACATCATGATAAGGCTGATATAATTTGTATTAGGGTTGATAGGGAGGCACTTATTGATAGTTTTATTGATAATGATGATCAATAACATGATGTTCATATGGAGAAGGACTAGGATGACCATGAGGCTACCATGAATCATAAGATTGATAGAAACTTTTATTGGGCTATTTAGGGGTGTAACATGGATCATAACAAGGTTGATAAGGAGGTGCATAGTAGGGGTTATCATCATAACCATCTTTGTTAAACTAATGAGTCAAATTAAATACAAGAACTAATAAAAAACTTAAATAAAAGATACCTAGGTTGCTTACAACTAGAAGATTTCATTCAAAGTTACTATTAGTGTTATTTCACTTACTTCTAAAAGGTGATTAGAGGAAAGACACACTAGAAATATTTCCACTCTATTAGACCTTGGTTTCCTCAAGCATGCCAAAACTATTGGAACTAAATATTTCACCCTCAAGGATCTAGTTCAAGCCTACTCTAAGATTTGGGTAAGATCAGAATTCCTCTATGCCTATGGGTTGCCTATAGTAGAGGTAGACCTCTAGGTTTGAGGGCTAGCTCCCCATATTGATCCTTATGTGTTTATCACCTACACTAACTATGTGCTTGGATTAAAAGGGATATAAGTATAAAATAAATTAATCTACTCTAAATGAGTTATACACCATATATATCTCCACTTGACTACCATAGTTTTGCACTAAGAGACATGATCTACAGTAATAACTTCAAAGTCTTAGAATAATCTAACATTAGTATTTCAAATATGGAGATGATATACATTAAAATACTAAATTTAAGTGAACTAAAGGTAAAATTTATAACACTAAGGATAATTTTACACCTTAAGGATGTCAAACACATTAGTTTCACTCTGTATGAACTATTAGAGTGATAACTACTTGCACCAAAAATGAAAGGATAAAGAAAAAACAAGGATGGATATCAACCACTTGAATTTTCACTACAAATATCTTCAGACAATTAATCAAGATAGTTTTTAAACTCAAAAATATATTTCATATATTATTTAAAGGTAAATTATAGTATCAAACTAGCATGGCTTTTCCATACCAAGTATGGAATTCCCATACAAGAGATAAAATGCCTTGCATTTATAGAATGTGATAAGAAAGAGAATAAATTAGAAATCAAGGGTCAAAATTACACATGTTAAGGCATGAATACTAGTTACATTTTATGTGGAGAACAAAGGTATAGAAGGTCCTCATGGATAAATGTCTCTCTAAATCATGAAACTCTCCAAACCTAGCGTAGGAGTCTTAAAATGTCTCTTTGGGAACTAACTTCATCATTAAGCCTCTCTTTAGTACTTAAAAATAGAATAGGGAGAGTTGAAACATGTGAATTATTAAGGAGGGGTTATAAAAAATATTTAATAGTCATTAGATGCTTTCTTAACCATTATTCTTCTTTCAGACACTTGTTCTCATCATCTATAGTCACCATCACTAGATTTATAGGTCTATCTTCACATTTGTCACCCAAATGGTCTTTAGTTTCTAATTAAAATTCATTAAAGGAGTGACATTACACTTTCAAGAGTCCCATTTCCTTATAATTCATTATGCATACCTTTAAAAGACCCCTAATTAGACTTCCCATCTCTTCACTTGGTAGTCACTCTCCATTTTCACTATCTACCATGGACTACCTAAAGTGAATGAGGTAGAAGAAGAAATTTTGAGAAAAAATATGGAAATAAATAGATATATGGATTTAGTACAAGTCTCACTTTAACTCATTAAATTATTCTCCTCTTTTCATTCTACTATACTACTATAAAACACATAAATCCTTACAAAAAACCTTATTTTAGGGTTGTCCATATAATTATGATTCAAAAAAATCATGTTTCACAGAGATTAAGATATTATTATATCATTTAAAAATATTTTATTGATAAACAAACTCATTTTTAATGCATTTTCATGCATCTCTTTCCAATCAGGTCTTTAACAAGGGTTTAGGAGGGTTTCTAGTGTTTCAAACTCTTGAGGATTGTTCATACAATCCTGGTATTGAAACCTCAAACTAGTTCCATTAATATAATCATAGGGAGTCTATTAAAAAAATTATCATGCATAGTGTTTTTAATGTTGTGATATTTCAAATATGGCCTATCGAGCTTGAGAGTGCATTTTGCATACCCTATGATGGTATTAGAACAAAAATGACCAACCTGTGTGATCCATCTACAAATAAATGGCTCAAACTAGTTTAGTTACTTCCCCTAAAGTTGATAAAATGTTTGCGAAGGTTCATTTTATTTTATATATGATATTGATACCCCATTAGGACTTTAGGCATGGCCTATTTGCCCTACACTGTGTTCATAATCTAAAACATTATTTGAATGATCTCTCAAAAATATGAGGTATCCCTTATGCCTTTTATTTTTCAATACAACTCTTTACACCCATTTTTAAATGTTATAATCTATCTCAACACATTGCCTTATCACTTACCTACATCTGCTTACAGTCTTGCCTCTCTAGGAGTACCCTCTAGTTGAGATAGAATAAAGGGCATCTCTCCTATTTGATCATGAAAAATAAGACTATGGGGGGATAAAATAGATCATTTAGGTGTTATATACCAATTTTCATATTTGGATCACCTTACTAGAATGTTCAAACTTCACAATCTTTAAAATATGCTTTTATGTAAATGACAATGTAAGGAATTCTATGTGCAGGGTTGGGTTTGTTGGTTTGTCCTTATCTTACCTTATTTACATGATTTAAACATATTATGAGGTGAGTTACTACCCATGTGAGAGTTATTACCATTTTTAACCATCATAAATCTCTACCAACTTATCAACTCACCTCTCTCCACTACCTAGGCCTAGTCTGTAGTCAGACTATGTTGATTGTAGGTGCATGTTATTAAAACATTGAGATTCCTATAGGGTTATGAATAATGTGTTTCATAAATTATTTTTACTTGAGGCCATCAAAGCCATCTATAACTTGTTTTAACTCACCTAATGTCATGCATTGGGGCTTGTGTTTACTTCCCTTCTATCAACACTAGCCTAAGTTGGTCTCTCCAATGTAGTGAACTATAGGTGGTTATCCATAGGCCATAGAGACCCTTGTAGGTGATATTTAAACCTTAAAACTTTTTTCCACATCCTAGGATATTTTTGGGATTATTGGATCATTCTCACCTTAAGTGGACATCCATGCTTGCAAGGTTCTCAATATTTAGTCTCTTAAAACCAATTCTGTGTATGATTATAGTAAATTTGTAGGTTACATTTTGAGAATAATGAGACTCTTTTAGGTGTAAATATATATCAATCCTTATGACTCAACTGCCCTAATTGTTCCATGAGTTTTTAGTGTCATCCTTATTTAAATGGATTGTCTATAGGATATGCTACCATCATGTGATTACCAGCACATTTTAAGGTCATTTGAACTCAAAATACTATAGAGTATAATTACATTCTACAATGAGAAAATGCTTGAGATGGAGGCCTTTCTATATTAGCCTCATTTGATTGAACAACTAACCTAACATGTTAAATCATTTCCCCTATGTTTGGGTTGAATGTTGGAAACCATCAAACTTGTCTAAACCTCATATAATTTACTATGAAAGGATCAAAAGTATGGAAAACTCCCTATTTTTCAAAGTTTAAGGTAAAGTGTCCCTTTAGCAACTTTCTTGACTATGGGCATGGCTTTCAAATCTGGATGCCACCTTAATACTCCACCATTATTTCTATGATACTCTCCATGTTCACAAAACTCAATGAAGGTTTCAAACAAGATTAAACACATGTAATTCAAATATGTCATACCTATGTAGCTTGCACTTATACCATGTTGAAAATTGCACGTAGGTTTATATGTATAAGGTATTGTATCAAATTGGGTTCTCACAACCAATATTCATACCATTTGGAATTTAAAAAAATATTTTTTCATGCTTTATGAGACTTAACATCACCTTAAAATCTCTTCATCACATCACCATGACTGTGCAAGGTTCAATTCCACCTAAATGTAGTTACTGATCACAATAAAAACTAACTGTGTGTAACTTTTAAGACTTGCATCTCATAAAGAAACCTCTTGAGACAAGGAGTTTCATGAAGGACAACTGGTCACATTATTATGAGAGGTTGAAGACATCACTCTATCTCTATCCTAAATCCACTTCCATGAAAACAACTCTGCAAGTGAAAACATTAGTATGCAACCCCAATGGTGATCTCAACTAGCAAATTGAGATGTTCATGAAAAATCCCTCACACCACACATGAAAAATAGACAAATTATATTGTGATAAGGATGTTCAAACTCTTTAGAATCACATACAAAAATTGACTTATATGTAACTATGCAAATAGAGAGGAAACTTAAAGGGTATGGGAATTAGCATTGGTTCATAAATCCTAATTTATAAAACTTGAAACTCTTTCCACAAAATTTTAATGGACAAATATTAATTTCATACCTTGAAATAATTTGACCTAACTCAATTCCTGCTATCTATACTAACAGAAAACCAATTGACCATTTTCACATGTAAAGGAGAGTGATGGAGAATTAGAATGGTTTTATGCCATTTTTGAGATCTTCAAGGCTGATCATGCATATAAGTGAGTTAAAAAAACTTGAAGGGTCATTTTATTAGTCTTCCCATGTGCTAAAAATCCTACATAAGCCATAAAACTACCTAAAATTGCCTTTAACTACCTGATTTTCTTGTTTTGATGTTGTACCTACATTTTATCAATTTTGACATAGCTCTTCTGACAAGAATCTAACATGGGGTACATTGATAAATACCTTGAAACATTTATCTTCTATGGTGAACCATATAAGCTTCATAAATTACCCAAAGATGACCTTAAATAACATGAAATGACATAAAGGACTAAAAGTGAATATGACCAAGGCTAAAGACATATAAAATGACATCACTAGGACCATGGTACACCCTATTACACCCAATAAGACCCATATACCAAAGTTTTAAACTATAGGGTGTTGACCTAATTTGACTTGTGGTGAAAATAATCAATAATAACCTATTTCATCTATTCAACAATGCTCTTTATCCTAAGTTACAATATTAGGTATAGACTCTCTCTCCACAAACTTTGTAAGAGGCCATTAACCAATCCAAGTGACAAGATTTCCTCATGTATCAATTTGAGCCATCCCAACCTTCTATAGGTACTCACATGCTAATAATAAATAAAAATTATCAATCTAATAATGATGATGTCACCAATTCTTATGATATCATTCATAATTTTCAAGTTATTATTCCTAACCAAGCTTTGGAACAAGCTTCCCCTCCCAACCACATCCCTAATCCTCATTTATCTTCACCAAATAACATCAATATTCATAAACCTTTACCCTTAGTGGAGTTACAAAAGTGTCTCCCAAGGCATCTTCCACAAGATCTTAATCTCACTTGTCTCATGAAATCTTGGTATGATCCAAATTAATTATATTAGTTTCATGCTAGTTAGGGTCATTCTCATGAAACTTGTAAGAAATTACATAATTTGGCTATGGATTTCCTCCTTGGTCCTAATTTTGACCATGGTTATATCATTTGTAAACATAAATAGGCCCATGATATTGCCTTAAAATCCCATGAAACATAATATAAAACTCAATATTTGAACCAAGTTAATGCTCATTTAGTTATCTACAAATATCCTCTTCCAAATCACCAAGACAAAAATGATAAGCTTACTCATTCTAATAACAACATTGGTAGTCTTATGAACCCAACTCATAAATATAATTTTGTAAACATGAATAATATGTGAAGGGTATTTACCTTCATTGATTCTCATCACATCCACACTCATCAATCATCTCACACTTTTTGTGTTATCCAAGATTCTTCCCCAACTCACTCAACAAAGTTGGGGCAAGAATATCATATATCTTTTGATGAACCAATTCCAAAAACTCCATTGGATAACACTCCTCATACTATTTATACCACTCTTCCAACCTCCTTACCCATCCCCAATGATAATCAACCTTATACTACCACTTCTTAAAATTCATCTCAAAGCAAACCTACATTAAGTACCCCATCCTCTCAATACAATCAACAAACTTGTCCTCTAATTAAACCTTGTACATCTTATCAACATAAATTCACATTAACTTTGGCTCCTCCTCTTGACGACATCCTTCAACACTATGCACCTCTTTCCTATAATTCCCTTATGGGTTATGATGAATGTGATCCTATCATAGAACCTACTAATTTCCCATCTCAAATCCCATTTCTTGAACTTATGTAGACTTGTTCACATCATCATAATCATCTTATGCAGTGCTTATTCAAAATGAACATCCATCATCCTCCCCTAGTATGATATGAAGCCACCTTATCTAGATTAGAAGATAACATTTTACAATAGTGCAAAAAGATGTCCATACACATTGATTAAATAATAGACACTTCTCTCTCCCTCAAATTCCCCATTATTTTTATGATTCCTGATGAGATTCTACTTTATGCAGATGATACTCCCCTTTTTATCAGTGTCTAAATTAGTGATATAAAAGTCAAGCATTTCTTGATTGACAAGGGTTTAGGTACTTATGTTTCCTCTCTCAATTTTATTAAATCCCTTATATATTCCAAATTTAATCTTAAGTCCACACGCAACACATTTCAAATCCATGAGTGAAATAAATTGGCTCCCTTAGGTTGTGTGTGGCTCCCTATCAACATTCAACCTATCATTGTTCCATTGAAGGTAATGATATTAAACTTTCTTCTATCATATAACATTTTTCTTGGTAGGCCATGGACTCATCACATGAGAGCAATTTCCTCTTCCACTTGCTAGTGTGTCAAATTTCCTTACAATGGTGAATTCTATAGGATTCAAGGTGATATCAACCCTTAGAATTTTGAACAATTCCAAGAATATGGTGTTTTCAAAATTCTAACTCTTGAACCCTTATCGAGTATTCCATTTTGTGAATATCAACAATTTAACTTTCCTATCAATTCCATATGAGGTTACAATTGTCACCCTAAACTCATCAAGAATATAAAACCTAACCTCTTAGGTTTAGATGATGATGAGCCTAATAAGATCAATCTCAAGATTAAAACCTAAAATCTATTGCTTGATCTCATTTCTCAACTTCCACCTTCTCTAAATCTGCATTCCCATCAACCACCTAGTGATGATATACCCATTTTCTTAACTAAGAGTTGGCACTCCATTCATCACACCACATTGGATGACAAGGTCATCCCTACCTATGCCATTTATCTTCATACACTTAACTATGATGATGGTTATACCTTAAATGACCCATTTTTAAGAGGGCTTGTTCAGGCCCAAGATGTTAAAATTATTTTTTATAATTCCTCTTTGCTTTAGTATTTATATATATCTTATCACATTCCGTCCTATATAATTCCTAATTTTAACATTTTTCCTCTTGTTTATAGGGCAACTATGGTGTACACATCTCCAATTTTTGAAGATACTTATAGGAGTATGCTAATGGATCATGCTATTATTGGTCCATATCACTTTTTTAGATACTAAGATCCCTTTAGTTGACTTGTCCTTAAGATGCTTATGACTATCGTTTAGAATTCCATTCATCCTACTCCTCTCTAAGTTGAGCATAGTTTAGATCTTATTCCCACTCCCTCTCTAGCTGAGTTTCTTCCTATTTTTGATCTTATTACTCCTTCAATTATACCTCATCTAGTCTTTCCACTATCCCCACCTTCCCTTATTGATGGTTTGTTCCCTTTATTACAACTTGCTTCTTTGCCAACCAAATGTGATAATCAGCCATATTGTGATATTCATAAAGTTGATGGTCATTAGACTAGAGATTATTAGTTACAACATCCTTCCTTAGCTTCTATTTCCATTCCATTTATTAGTACACCCATAAATTCTACTAACAAGCCTATATGTTTCTTCCACAACACATATAATCATTCCTTCATGCATTGTCATAAGTTATGATAATATATAGAAACCCTATGAACCACTACTCCTCAACCCATAGATAAGGCTATACCTCCCCTAAAAATATTACTTGAATATATTACCAAATGTGGAGAGGTATATTTTATGTGTCACCAATATGGTGCTCATCACACTGATCATTACCACATCCTTTAACAACATATCAAGGACTAACTCATGACCATTCATGCACCTACTACCCTTCCTCCCATAGGTTTTCATTACAAGAAGGATCCCCCTTCTTCCCACATCGATCCTCCTTCACTTGTTGCCCCTTCTGCACTAGTGAATCCTTCACCTATGGCCCATTCTCCATCAATGACCCCTTAATCTCCCATAGATTCCATTCACATTCCTTTTCCTGAGCATACCTTGCATGATAGTCCTCATCAGTTTGATCCTTTAGGCATTCATACATTTTTCATCAAGGATATTTGATGTAAAGTATTTTCTCTACTTTCCTTGAAGATTGATGAGACTCTGGATGTATTTCAAGTTCATCTTCATAGAGACTTATCAAATTTTATGGATAATGTGTGTGTACAAATATACTAGTATTTATGAACACAACATGGTGTTCTTTCATTGATTTATTCATTTGTATTAGATTTGTATTCCAAATTTACATTTATCTATCTTATATCATTTGACATTGTGTCAAATTCTTATTTATCTTACATGATTACTTATTTTTTACACTACTTGTTGCTTATGATGTAATTTTCTTACTTATGTTCTATTATGGATTGATTTCATGATTACGTACCTTTTTTGTATGCATTCGTTTTCTATGTCTATCTTGTTCTTTATCATAATTATTTGTTATCTTATCTCTATCAACATAGATAATTGTTATTGTGACTTGTTTATACAAACCTTACTCCCTTTGGTCATTCCTTCCTTACCATATGATAAGTTAGCAAATAATTCATCTAATTATCATCTCTTTTTACCAGTCCACCTTGGATATCCATTTATACCCTTTATTTATTTTTATAAACTAAGCATACACATGGTTGACACTTGAGATAACATGCTAGTTTTTACATAAACCTAAGTGTGTTAGTCCATCATGTCTTTGGATACTTAGCTTCCTTTAGCCAAAGCCTAAAGCTCATTCATGTGTATCACTTTATCTCTCAAGATTGGTCATTCCAAATCCATATGGAGTAACAATCTTAAAGTCCATAAAAACTCAAAATCCAAATCATTTAACAAAAGACAATGATAAAAAAGGCAACATTCAAAATTATAAAAGTCAAATCACATGAAAATAAATTATTCTAAGAACATATCCTTTTTATAATTAAAGATCAAACTCCATAATTGGCCTCATTATAGTGTTAAGATCCATTTGGGTGTGGCAGGCTAGTAGATTTGAAAAGGAGAATAAATAAAAATATTTTATCACTATCTACTTTCTCACACAATTACCCAATCTTTACAGTAGATCGATGACTATAGAATGTCTTGAGGAATGGGGAACACATTGTGGGAAGGTAGGTCCATTTTAATTTTCTTTTTCAAAATAACCAACATGATTTGATCTTACTACCTCACTTATTTACCGACATAACTTTGTGCCTATAATGAATAGGTTTCCTCTATATATTGATGGTTACTAGTCATTTAGTGTCTTTATATGTCCTTAATGTGCCTGATGTTTCCTAAGGTCTTCTCATAAGATGCCTATGTTTTGATTTTTTACATTCCTTATTTAATTCCCTACAATCTTATTATTTCCCCTTGAGGAATATTTTTTTGTTCAAGGATCAGTCCCCCTAGGGATCCCATTTGTGAGTTGTAGTGTAAGAATGGATAGGACTAGACCTTCCTCACAAATTAACAAATTTTCACATTACCATTCCAAAACATCCCCTTTTTACATGTTTTCCCCATTGTTTCCACCTCATTTGTGTTACCTTTATGAGTTTCAATGCAAGACCATGGATAGGACCTTGCCTTCCTCACAAAATTTTCCAATACCCAATTCAAAATGAAATTACATGTGTTAAATTTGACATAAGTCATGATTGCTTATGAGTTACACATCATTGACATGCTTCTCATCTTGATTTAGTATGTTTTATGATTAATTGATATTTCACTTTTATCTTCTTATTTTTTGATTGCATATAAGAATACAACCATTTTTATTAAATATTTCATACTTCCTAGCTTAAATTAGTATGATGAATTTAAATTGATTTTGTGTTCCCTTTTATACTTCCCAATGTGATATAGTATGATTGATTGACTTAATTGTTTCATTTTTATACCATTTGTCTTTCACATAATTTTAATTTTATTTCACTATTTTCATACTCCCCAACATGATATAGTGTGATTTTACTTGTTTTAATTTGGTGCCAATATTTTCATGGTCAATCTTATTATTTCCCCTTGAGAAATATGTTTTGTTCAAGGATCAGTCCCCCTAGGGATCCCATTTGTGAGTTGTAGTGTAAGAATTTGGATAGGACTAGACCTTCCTCACAAATTAACAAATTTTCACATTACCATTCCAAAACATCCCCTTTTAACATATTTTCCCCATTGTTTCCACCTCATTTGTGTTACCTTTATGAGTGTCAATGCAAGACCAAGGATAAGACCTGGCCTTCCTCACAAAATTTTCCAATACCCAATTCACAATGAAATTACATGTGTTAAATTTGAGATAAGTCATGATTGTTTATGAGTTACATATCATTGACATGCTTCTCATCTTGATTTAGTATGTTTTATGATTAATTGATATTTCACTTTTATCTTATTATTTTATGATTGCATGTAAGAATACAACCATTTTTATTAAATTTTTCATACTTCCCAGCTTAAATTAGTATGATTAATTTAAGTTCATTTTGTGTTCCCTTTTATACTTCCCAATGTGATATAGTATGATTGATTGACTTAATTGTTTCATTTTTATACCATTTGTCTTTCACGTATTTTTAATTTTATTTCACTATTTCCATACTCTCCAACATGATATAGTGTGATTTTACTTGTTTTAATTTGGTGCCAATATTTTCATGGTTAATCTTATTATTTCCCCTTAAGAAATATTTTTTGCTCAAGGATCAGTCCCCCTAGGGATCCCATTTGTGAGTTGTAGTGTAAGAATTTGGATAGGACTAGACCTTCCTCACAAATTAACAAATTTTCACATTACCATTCCAAAACATCCCCTTTTAACATATTTTCCCCATTGTTTCCACCTCATTTGTGTTACCTTTATGAGTTTCAATGTAAGGCCATGGATAGGACCTAGCCTTCCTCACAAAATTTTCCAATACCCAATTCACAATGAAATTACATGTGTTAAATTTGAGATAAGTCATGATTGCTTATGAGTCACACATCATTGACATGCTTCTCATCTTGATTTAGTATGTTTTATGATTAATTGATATTTCACTTTTATCTTCTTATTTTATGATTGCATGTAAGAATACAACCATTTTTATTAAATTTTTCATACTTCCCAGCTTAAATTAGTATGATTAATTTGAGTTCATTTCGTGTTCCCTTTTATACATCCCAATGTGATATAGTATGATTGATTGACTTAATTGTTTCATTTTTATACCATTTGTCTTTCACGTAATTTTAATTTTATTTCACTATTTTCATACTCCCCAACATGATATAGTGTGATTTTACTTCTTTTAATTTGGTGCCAATATTTTCATGGTCAATCTTATTATTTCCCCTTGAGAAATATTTTTTGTTCCAGGATCAGTCCCCCTAGGGATCCCATTTGTGAGTTGTAGTGTAAGAATTTGGATAGGACTAGACCTTCCTCACAAATTAACAAATTTTCACATTACCATTCCAAAACATCCCCTTTTAACATATTTTCCCCATTGTTTCCACATCATTTGTGTTACCTTTATGAGTTTCAATGCAAGACCATGGATAGGACCTGGCCTTCCTCACAAAATTTTCCAATACCCAATTCACAATGAAATTACATGTGTTAAATTTGAGATAAGTCATGATTGCTTATGAGTTACACATCATTGACATGCTTCTCATCTTGATTTAGTATGTTTTATGATTAATTGATATTTCACTTTTATCTTCTTATTTTATGATTGCATGTAAGAATACAACCATTTTTATTAAATTTTTCATACTTCCCAGCTTAAATTAGAATGATTAATTTAAGTTCATTTTGTGTTCCCTTTTATACTTCCTAATGTGATATAGTATGATTGATTGACTTAATTGTTTCATTTTTATACCATTTGTCTTTCACATAATTTTAATTTTATTTCAGTATTTTCATACTCCCCAACATGATATAGTGTGATTTTACTTGTTTTAATTTGGTGCCAATATTTTCATGGTCAATCTTATTATTTCCCCTTGAGAAATATTTTTTGTTCAAGGATCAGTCCCCCTAGGGATCCCATTTGTGAGTTGTAGTGTAAGAATTTGGGTAGGACGAGACCTTCCTCACAAATTAACAAATTTTCACATTACCATTCCAAAACATCCCCTTTTAACATATTTTCCCCATTGTTTCCACCTCATTTGCGTTACCTTTATGAGTTTCAATGCAAGACCATGGATAGGACCTGGCCTTCCTCACAAAATTTTCCAATACCCAATTCACAATGAAATTACATGTGTTAAATTTGAAATAAGTCATGATTGCTTATGAGTTACACATAATTGACATGCTTCTCATCTTGATTTAGTATGTTTTATGATTAATTGATATTTCACTTTTATCTTCTTATTTTATGATTGCATGTAAGAATACAACCATTTTTATTAAAATTTTCATACTTCCCAACTTAAATTAGTATGATTAATTTAAGTTCATTTTGTGTTCCCTTTTATACTTCCCAATGTGATATAGTATGATTGATTGCCTTAATTGTTTCATTTTTATACCATTTGTCTTTCACGTAATTTTAATTTTATTTCACTATTTTCATACTCCCCAACACGATATAGTGTGATTTTACTTGTTTTAATTTGGTGCCAATATTTTCATGGTTTAAAAACATTTTGCTTTCTTATTTACCATTGTTTGGTTTATTTTACTTCATCATCTTTTGTTATTACACATTTCCCATCATGATATAGTATGTAGTATGATTTTACTTGTTTTATTTTGGTGCCAATATTTTCATGGCTTAAAAACATTTTGCTCTCTTATTTACCATTATTTGGTTTATTGTACTTCATCATCTTTTGTTATTACACATTTCCCATCATGATATAGTGTGTAGTACAATTATTTGTGATTAATTATATTATTCCAAATCCTTTTTACGTATTTATTTTTAACCATGTATGTATATCACATAATGCTAGAAAATAACACACTCAATATATATTTCCCTTAGCATATATAAAAAAATAAAAAAACATGTGCTAGAAATAAATATATCCATGTATCAACAACCACAACCAAAATATAGTTCATGAGACTAAAATCCAACTATAAAAAAATATATCTATATATATCATGTGTTTTATATAATGGCTCAAAATATAAAAATACATAGCTTCATCTCTACAATTGGACACCATCATGCCTATCTTGTGGCCTAGCCATGTTAACCGTAGATGCCTTAGACTATCCCCTATCCATAATACACTATAATGAGGTTGTTTAAGATCTCAACTCTAATACTTTTCCCTATAATTCGGACACCTAGTCCTATATCTATCCCAAATGGATCATGGTATCTATGTGTGCAACTCTCTCCTAAGCTAAGGCCTACCAAGTCTATGCCTCTCTTACTCCCACCCATATCAATGGATATAATCCATCCTTGTGGGTCTGTAGCTAGTTCAAAACCTCCCCTATTAGTTTAAACTATCCCACATGAGCTAGGGTAGATGGTACCATAGGATCATCCATCATGGTGGGGTCATATGGTACTAACACCATGTCTAAAATGTCATGGTGTGTTGCCATGACTAGGGATCCCAAGCTGACCTCTTCTATCATAATATTTATAAAACCAAAACCAAATAGATATTATATCACATATACATCTCAAAATCTATCTATCTACCTAAAATAATATACAACTAGTATTTTATCTCACAAAAATAAAATTACAACATTTCTTACCAGTCCTAATATCCTCAACCACCATCTCACTATTTGCTCATCTACCAAGCATGATCTCTGCATTTGCCTATCTCTTGATCACCTTGTATGTCAGTCACCTCCCTATGAAGGAAAATCTAAGAGTCACCACCCATGCACATCTTAGGCCTCTCCTCAAATGTGCCTTTATTGATCAACTATGCCCTAGGATGACTATTAGATCATCCTGTGTGACCACCCTTGTTTTTACTTGATCTCATCGATGGTATCTCCATCTATGGTGTGTTTGAGGTAGTCATTAATACTTCTATTATCATGCCTATTATGGAACATGTTATATCCTTGCATCCACATCCATGCCCTCTCCTCCTCCATATACTAGTCCCATTATCTTCTACCCTTTAGATAACACCCCATAAATATCATGCATGAGATGGACTTAGATGATAGAACCAAAATCATAGAGTGCCCCCTAATCCAAAATGGACTAGTACAAAGATACTATACATAGTAGTACCTTACCATATGACTTATGACACATCACTCATGTTATCACAAGTCTAAACATGGCATTCCAAATGTCTATAATCTATGTGATATAAACATCAAATAAACTAACCTTTAGTCCTGGGTAGATCCTAACTAAGCACATTACCCACCTATCTAGTGTTTATCTCTCCTCTAGATCATCTAGTGTCCTTATGATCATTGATGTCCCTCCTATAAATAGTCTAAAAAATGCATGAATGTATTTTAGAGTGATACCCATCTCTATGGTATCCCCATCCACCACCCATTAAAATGTGTTGGTCAAGCATTCCAATGCTCTAAAAAACATGATAATGAGATCAAAATTTAATGGAATGCACCTCATCTCCATGATACTTCCCAAACCCAGTGTAACTAGTCTAGATCTATCCATGTCTATCAAATGCTCTATCAAATATGGTAATCATGATGCATTGATCAATCACCAATATCTCTAGCTCCTCTACAAAATATCAAACAACAAAGGATGTATTAGATCTCCATGTCATTTATAATCAAAATACATTCTTAAAAATTTCACAACACTCAGCTAGTTTGATTTAGTTTATTCATTTTCTACCAAATTTACCTATTACAAACTAAATTGGCCCTATACTTTGTTAGGGATATTAGATTGGCCTTGTTAAAGATTATACTATATTGGCCTCTACATTAGCAAGTCATCTACCCTTTGGCCTACCATTACTAAGTAAACCCCTTTCTCCCTTATAGTACTAAGTTATCCACTTTAGAAACAACTAAGTCAACCTCTATTACTAATTATACCCTCTTATTTAACTATGTTGGCTCACTTCTACACAGTCATCCTATTGGTTTTCTTTCTCTCTATAGAATAAGTTGACCTGATCATCTCTGTTTATCCACAGTGATGTTTTTTTGACTAATTTCCATAAATTCCTTGAGAATTTATTGGTCTAATTCCTTCCTACCCAATACCCCATTTAACCACTAGTGTCCCTAAAAATATCAGAGGGTTCATTATGGTGCCTAGATTTTGCCTACTAGACAATTTTCTATAATTCACTTGATTCAAATTAAACTATTAAAAAATTTGAAATTAGTTGCTTACCTGTGTTTCACTCATTGTGGTCACTATGCATCCTCCTCATCTCATTTGTCAGCTCCTCACCATCCTAGTTCTATAGTCTCTCACTAGGTCTATCAAAGTTCTATTTTCTTAGAATAGTAAAAATACCAAATTAATTATTTTTCACCCTATTTATATTTACTTTCACAATTATTTACCTCTCACATATCCACCATCAATTTTTTTATTTTGATTATATATTTGTATTTTATAACTCTTTTTTAAACCTTAAAATGTTCTAGAATATTGACATAGTAGAGAATATTTTAAACTATTATATGTCTATATTTCAAAATTTTCAATTTTTTACTCTTTTTTCCTAATCTCAATAGGTTCACCTAATGTTCCCTATATTGGACACCTTCACATTTATTACATCCCCTTATTTATATACATCATGAAGGTAAGTAAAGGTATGTGTTTTTAAATTTTGTCCTTTAATTTATCTTATTTTCTCCTTACTCCACTTTATTCATATTCAACATTATGTGTCCCTCTCATCGATAGTCTAAGTAATGCATGGATGTCCTCTAGTGTGATACCCATCTCTATGGTATCCCCATCCACCACCCATCAAAATGTGTTAGTCAACCATTCCCATGCTTTGAGGAACATGACAACAATATCAACACTTAATGGGATGCACCTCATCTCTATGATACCTCCTAGACCTATACAACCAATCTCACTCTTTCCTCATTTATCAAATGCTCTAGCAAATATGATAACCATGATAAATTGATCAATTGCCAATATCTATAGTGCCTCTAAAAAATATCAAACAACAAAGGATGTATTATATCTTCATGTCATTTAAAATCAAAATACATTTTAAAAAATTTCACAACACTTAGCTGGTTTGATCCAGTGTATTCATTTTCTATCGAACTACCCTATTACAAACTAAATTATCCCTATACTTTATCAGGGATACTAGATTGGCCCTATCAAAGATTCTACTAGATTAACCTGTATAGTAATAATTCAACCAACCTTTGGCCTACCAATACTAATTCAACCCCATTTATCCCTTGAAGTACTAAGTTGGCCACTTTAGAAATAACTAAGTCAGCCTACTAATACTAAGTTGACCCTCTTCCTTAACCAAGTCATCTCACTACTACGTAGTCATCCTATTGGTTTTATTACCATCTGTATACTAAGTCAACTGTGTCAAATCTATTCATCTATAGTGATGAATTTTTGACTAATTTCCATAAATGCCTTAAACATTTATTGGTCCAAATCCTTCCTACCCAATACCCTGTTTGACCCCTAATGTCCCTAAAAAAATCCTAGGATTTATTCTAGTGCCTATATTTTTTCTACCAATCAATTTTCTATAATTCACTTGATCTTAAATAAAAATATTAAAAAAAATTAAATTTTTAGTTTTTTACCTATTCTGCACTTGTTGTGGCCACTATGCATCCTCCTCACCATCCTAGATCTATAGTCTCTCACCAGATCTATAATATTTCTATTTTCTCAAAATAGTAAAAATACCAAATGAAATATTTTTTCACCCTATTTATATTTACTCTTCACAATAATTAACCCTTCAAATATTTACTATTAGATTTCTTATTTTGATCATATCTTTGTCTCTACTAACTCTTTTTCCA
Organism: Torreya grandis; assembly: GCA_037957365.1. Taxonomy (NCBI): domain Eukaryota; kingdom Viridiplantae; phylum Streptophyta; class Pinopsida; order Cupressales; family Taxaceae; genus Torreya; species Torreya grandis. Next base: position 202,391 of record JARHVA010001661.1, on the reverse strand, counting down.
AATTGTAAAACATTCTGAAATCCTAACATTGCATAAAATATTTTCAACTATTATATGTCTATATTTTAAAAAATTATTTTTTTAACTTTTTTTCTAATATTTATAGGTTCACCTAATGTTCTCTACATTGGATGTGTTCACATTTCTTTCATCTCCTTCTTTAAAACATCACAAAGGTAATTAAAGTTATGTGTTTTTCAATTATACCCTTCCATTTATCTTATTTTCTCCTTACTATACTTTATTTAGCTTCAAAATTATGTGTTGCTATGTTCTTTTCTTGAAGCACCATCCTATGTTGCACTTATGTGACATGTGATGATATTTGAGTGGGGCATATGTATACACAATATTTTCAAACTTTATCAATTACTGATGCTCTTTATCTTTTAGGAATCTATTGAGTTTCAATCTCTCTAAGTGTGTCACACATTAAGGGGTGCACCAGGAAAGGGGTGGACAGACCATTGGTTCTTTGTAATATTATTGTACCATATTTAAACTTATTATCTACACACTCATCTCCTAAAACCATTTCCCTAAGGTTTAACTCTTATTTTTCACCCTCCTCTAGTTATTTACCACTTTAATTATCCCTTCCCTAACCTAAAACCCTTTTTGGAAATTTATGTTACATAGTCAACCCCATAGACCTTGTACTCTTATTGATAAAACTTATTAAGGTCTAGGTCAACCCCTAGCTAACCTACTATATGATCTAGTTTATTTTTGTCAGTAATGGTACTAGGTCAACTGGGTCAACCTTGCTAGATTAAACTTTTGGAAAGTATTAGGATTAGATCCACTTATATAAACACATTCACTTTACCATTTCTAAGAAAAGAGAAGAATAAGTAATATATATTACACATCTACTTATGCACCATTCTACTTGAGGTGCAAGATTAGGGTTTCATACTTTCTTTGGAGATATAGATCTTGTCTTGTGAAGAAGTATTTTGGATGCATTGATAGGTTGTGTAGCTAAGAGCTTATTTATCCTTTTCATCTTTACATACCACAATAACCTCTTATGAATCACCTTGTCCAAGGGAGTGATTGAGGCTCGATAGGTTTGTATTTGAAGGTAAGTATTCCTAGCTTTGTTCCTCCTTTGTAAGAGTAGATAGTTATGCATTTGCACTTCTCATCCATGAATTCTAATTTTTTATGCATTTAAGTGAGTCTATTTCATCTTTGCATGTTTAATTTTATTATTTAATACCCTCACTTTGTTCCACAAGATTTGGTGAGCACTAGAATAGATTTTGTTTTACTTGTTATTAGTTTAGTGAATATCAAAACATATAACCTAGTTAGGGTTATTACATAATTTTGCTTGAATAGAGGCTTTAGAACCCTCCCTAGTTAAGTTATTATAGTAAGATATCCCTTGCCTAAGTATAGTAGATCCATAACAGTCATGAAGCTAAATTTCTAATGTATCCACAATCATAAGTGTAAGTAGGATTTATCTTCTCTGAGCTAGGATTGATTTATAGATCTGCTACATTTCCCATTGTATTAATCCTCTCATAATGGTATGCTATGTTATTATTCAACCCTTTCATTTTGATGTTATTAAATATAAAAACCTTACTATCTATTTCAAACCTAATAAATATCCTACACATATATATTTATACTATCATATTATTCCACATATACAAGGGTCAATTCTACCATTTATGGTCACTATCACTTATCGATAATACTCTACGCTAGTCTAAACCAATGTAATCCTAGTAACAACTATTTTATATAATTAAAATAAATATTTAGGGTTAACCCATAATCTTAGTGTCTGAATGGAATGAGTAATTATTTTTATGGATCCATATTAAAAAATATCTAGTTCTCATTCAAATTGTAATAGGCACTTATAAGTTGTACATATATAAATTATTGCACATTAAAAAAACTTCCTTGTTCTTAATTTTTATACTTATCACTAGGATAAGTCATAATCTAAGTTTGATAACATCAAATAAAACATTGTAATTGATTAAATCCAATCATTATATTCATACACATAATTAAATATAATAATTTCACAATTATTAGGTTGGGCTGATTGAGGTTAGTAAAACCCATTACACTTCAAAAAAAATTGTATGTTTCTATCCCTCACAAGGAAATATATAGTTTTAAGGAAATGGAGGCATATTTTTTTATCTATGTGCATCATCAGGGTTTTGTATTGTAAACATAAACCAATAAAATACAGGCACATATGGTTGTGCAGTCACTATACCCTAATTCCACATAAGTCAGTACTAACTATAATGTCAATATGGATTGGAAATATTGACCCTATTCAACATAATCAACCCAAAACAAATAGTACATTAGTTTTAAAAGTGATCAAAATAGAGATATGCTGACCCCTAATTTTCATTTCTAGAGTACTATCGTAATTCAAAATTCAACTAATAAAACTAGATATTGTGATCTCTTTAGTACTTTTCATATTTAACCTATGCATGTATAAAATTAGAAGAATAAATATCAATATTTTACATTAATATGTATCTTGAATTTCATATCCATTGATTTGAATCTTATTTTAATGTTCTATCTTAAATAGATTATTCTAACTCATTGATCCAAATTAGGGTAAAAAAATTACACCCATATACCTAATGATCATATAATAATTATATAATGACCTAAATTATCCTAATTATACATATTCACATGGGTAACTACAAATATATATATTTTACTTGGATCTCTTACCATAACATGTCATTTTTGTTTCCCCTCACTATAGCATCATATTATGACATTTCATATTAAGACAATATTTTCATAATGATATATTTTTATAGATACATATACATGTTTACAAATATTTTAATAATATATTTCTCATATATTCAACTATATTTTTATTATGATAACATTCAATCCACATAACTCTTTCTTTTAAGCTAGGTGATTGTAGGAATAGGTACAAATCCCTCAACGGAGCATACATCTAAACATTATTTTACAATATTAAAATTCTCATGCACTATTAATTTTAAAATAAGATTATAAATAATTTTAAAAATAATATATATGGATAGCCCTAAATACATTCTTACCTGATTAATAAGTATACTAAATTATTAAATAATTGATATAAATTCCCAAAGTCTTCGATTGCACTTTATTTTAGCTAGCACCAATATTTAAATTTTATTTTTTAGTTTATAGAATTATATATTTCTAATATTGATATATTAATTTACATATTATCATGTGTATTTATTATTATTCTTATTTATATTTTCATTATATTCACACCAATTTATCAAGAAATCAACTAATTACATACATTCATGACTTTTTTAAAGATAAACAATATTTACACACCTAGGACATGAGTGGAACATATCCTAACATCCTTATTATTCATAATTATAACCATTAGGTAAGTTTAGGTACATGATTTGAATATTTTCACTTTGAAACATATTTAAATTAATGTTGGAAATTATGTAAAATCATAACTTTGGTACAATCCCCTTTTTAACATGTGTTTCCACATTCAACCCACCTATATAAATTTTAATATTTTAAATAATTTCAACCCAAATTAGATCATTATTTGCGTTGATTCATAAATATTTACTTAAATACATATTATATCTATTATTTTCAACACCATGTTCCTATATAATCATCCTTTGATTAGATTGATCTTTGTTATGATCATTTTTATCAATTGATAAGAATTATAGGATTACTAATTGTATTCCTCTAATAATAGGTGCAATTTCAATTATTTTCTTATCAAAATATATATTTTATTGATTATATAACTCACCCTTTTATGTGTTCATTATCCATTAGTTTGAATCCCTCATATTGAATTATGTATTACTAATTAATAGAGTTAATATATATTTGAAGTGTCTTAGGTATCCCTATATATAAATAAATATTTAGTCATTATATATCAAAATAATTGAGATATCTTAGAATCCATTAGTCTATTGAAAAATCATCAAGACATATAAAGAGTTATGCACATTCAACAGAGGATTATGCACATTGAGCCTATATTGCCTCACTATTATTTAAAGTATTTTACCATCACATCTCAAGGAAAAAAATAAGGTAATATTGATTCATTTAACTTAATTTTAATATATAAGAAGAGGAGGTGAATTATTATCTCTTATTGGGTTGGGATTAACTAATAATCACTCTAATAGTTTGACTCAACATAGAGGATATGTAGTTACAACTCCTCAAAATGTTTTATAATCCAAAAAAATTGAATACATTATTTCAAGTGAATAGGACATTAAAAGCATTGATTTATATTAATCAAATAAAAAAAGTGAAGACATATATAAAATCAACCTAAGTCTATGAATAAATTATTAAATTTACATATCTTATTAAAAAATAGAGGACACAAACAATCACAAAGGACACAATAAAATCTCTATTAGTTTTGACTCATAAATAATTAGACCTCATCAATTTGTAACATCTTTTAACAAAATATTTATATTATTAGAGTTTGAATGCAGACACTTTCAAGAACTTGTATCACTTTTATAATTCAAAATTTATTTCTTAGGTGTGTTCATTTTAGTATCCTTTCTCTTTATTTCATTTTTATTTCTTATTTAATAAAATTATTTTACTATTATTCAATAATTTAGACATATTCCATATATGATTATATTTTATTATTTCATTATCATATATTTTATTGTATCATAGTTTTAAATTCTTTAATTGGTGACATTTAACCATAATTTCACCATTTATGTAAAAAAAAAGTATGGATATGATCATATAGCTTAATAATATATGCCACCACAAAAATCCTATAATTTACATCAAGTTTTAAAAATGATATTAAAAATAACTTATAGGATCAATATTCATTATATATATATAAATAATTACTTTAATATAAATAAATGAAAATAGTTAAATACTAGCATACCTATCTTAGATAAATATATGTAAAAGAGGTTGAGAGATATCATTCTTGAGGCACCTATCTTATATTGGATTTGTGAAAAAAGTGGAATAGGTTCCTCGAGAATGATATCTCTCAGCATCTTTTACATAGATTTATCTAAGATAGGTATGTTAGTAGAAACTGTATCTTTTGCATATTTATTTGATATCTAATTTTAAAATTTTCACCCAAACTTAAAATGTATATTATACATTACATTAAATGGCTAGGGTACACCATACCTAGAAGAAATAATAACTCAGTTGTTAGTTCTTTTACAAATATTTTGTATTTTATTTTTATACAACTATTTATATGATTGAAAATATTACCTAAAAACCATTTTTCCTCTTTTATTACATAGGAAATCACCCTCTCTACACATTATATGTAATTCTACACAATTTATTATCTCTTCATAATCACATTCCATATCTACTTATGTAAGTTGTCTTATATTTTGAAGACATGGATGTTGCATAAAATTTTAACATGCCTAAAATTAATGACGTGTAAAAATTCTCTAGTTATAATGACAAATATAAATGCTATATAAACCATAGATTACTTGATGATTGATAGCATACCTATATGTTATGTTGGTGTGGATCTTCCTAATAATTCCAAGCATAAACAATAGAATGAAAGTAATTCTTATAATTTTTTCATTCATAATTATTTTTCCAATCAAGGTTATCCATATTCATGCTCCATCTAACCATATGAATCCATGCACATGTGGTGAACCTCTATGGTTCCATTCATATCTAGACTAGTAATATTTTACTTTCATTCTTTTTTACAATATCTCCTTACAAAAAATTGAATGCCATAAGTGCATATAATGCACCACTATATAAGGATAATAAATAATATTATATCTTCACCAATTTTTAGTTTCTCATGGATATCTCAATGGCATTTATGGCATCAGTGCATGTAGAACAGGCCAATACATGTCAGCTACACTCAAAGTGAAGAAAATGGTAGGTGATCTAATTTAATGCAACATGTCTATTAATTCACCATGACATTTTGCCCAATATGACCTTGTACCCCTTAATGAGGTTCTAAACTACATTGAATGATCTATTAGATGGGAGTGAGGTATATTTTCCATATGCTCATGTAACTTAGTAATAGTGATTAACATCTCTTGAAGGTTTTTTCATGAACACTACACTTGAATTTTGTGCATGATGTCTCATGATCATGTTTATCATATAATATATAAATTGTGGATGTTAGCCAAAATGGTTATACCTATATCGAAATAGATGTTTAATAAAGTCATGCAGATGTACTCATTTCAACCATGATTCTATCCAATCACATCTTCCATCAAGAAATAATGTTAAAAATGCCATATCAAGTAATCCTAATGTGACATACTCATTTATTGGAGATGTTCCAATCACCAACAAATCAATTAGTGATCCAGGATTTGCATTAGGGTTATTTAGCCATGCATGGATTAATTCCATCTCCCTTGGTGCATTTATGGGTTTAGAGTCCATTGAAGTTGTGTGATTAATGATATTTCTCTCATCCATCTCCATCAGTGGACCCACAAATACAACTTCATTTTCATCAGAACCAAATTGCATTTACACAAAGTTTAGCTAGTTAAATATATTCTCATTAGAGTTAGGTGTAAGATCATTGAGTGTATTTTCATCAATCTAAACATCTGAATAAAACTTACCATGTTCTAGTTTAAATTTTAGTTCTTTATATACTTTATCTCTATTAATAGTAAAATTTTAATTTGTTCCATGTTGGTCCCTTCATCAAACTATAATCATTGGAAAAACTTTTATTTGATGTGGTAAAACCTTAGAAATTTCCTTTACTTCTTGTGAAAAAATGATTATATGTCCTTTATATTTATATGAGCCTCCTATTGCATGTGTCACTTATAGGATTGGGTTGACATGGGCTATTAACATTTCCTCAACTTATGTTAAGTTTGCAAAGTATGATATGACCATTCTCTTGTTGACATATATTGCATATAGGGCCTTCAAGGGTTCAAGAAATATTTATTCCAATATAACTTTCTTGATAAATATAACACATGCTTTGTGAAGCAATGTTATCTAATCCATGTTGGAAAATCATTTGAAATAGTTTCAGATCTCTCCCAACCATTCCATTGGGAAAATTTATATTTTTCTCTCTTTCAATTTATTTATCTTGTATCTTTCTTCTTCTTTTAGGTTGTGAAGTTGACTCTTCTTCTAAATCATCATTTTTTATTCATCTTCTTATTGTATGTTGAGATGTTTGCTCTTGTATATATTTATTTTGTGTATTATTTTTAACATCAACATCCAATGCAACTTGAAATGCATTATTTGGTGTTTGGAGCACATGATCTATTGATATAGAGTTTGCTTCAGAATTGATGTCAACATTATGAATCAATCACTGGTAGTGCCTTTGAGATGCTTCATGATGAATTTCTTGTTTATGTTGTCTTTATACCTCATTTAATTAATCTAAATACATTTGTCTTTATGATTTTATTCTTAGTATATATTTTTCATCTTGAGATGTTTGTGCTCGAATGTCTTTCATCTTATCTACATGTTACTTCTTTTTTGCTTCTAATTGTTTAGCTGTCAATTCTCCCCTATGTTCTTGAAATCTTTATCTGTCATTGCCATTTTTACTTTTTATATCTTCCTCTCTTTTTACATCTACCATTTATTGTTGTCTTCATCTACGATATTGTCTTTGATAGTCTCTTTGTTATTCTCTTCATTCTTCTTCATTTAAAAAATTCAATTTTGGTCGAGCCATATCTACATAATTTTTAAGTAAATCATATTACACCAAATATAGATAACATATTATATTTGATCATTATAAGGTATCTAAATCATATTCATAATTCAAAAATATATAAAAACATCAAATAACATAATTTAGAAATATATAAAAATATCAATATATATATATATAAATTAACATATTTAATTATTTTTAATATATCAATTTGGTTATTACTTAGATAGTAAGATATTCACACAAATTTCATAATTTACTAACAAGAAATTTGATTTAGCCTAAATCATGCTAAATTAAAATATAAAATTACCTAAAATTTGGTTTGGTTGTAATTTACTAAAGTCATACTAAATTAAAATATGATTGAAAATCTTACCTATAGTTTACTAATAATATGATTGAAAATAAATTTAATTTCACTTTAACATATTTTATATAAGATATACTAATTATTATTTAACAATTTTAATCATAAGTAGTTAATAATTTATTATTGTTAAATTTTATAACATATTTTACATAAGATCTACTAATTATTAGTTAATAATTATAATCATAGGTAGTTAATAATTTATTATTTGTTAAATTTTATGGTAGTAGAAGAGGTTTTTAAAAAATATAAATAAAATATATGTAACATGGTTTTAATTTTTATATTTTTTAATTTTAATAATATAAATAAAATATGAGTGACATGGGTTGTGTACCCACATGAAAATCCTCTAATATTTAAATTTAACTCATAAAGACCCTAATGAATGTGAATTTTTTAGTAATGCAATGAAATAAAATTCACTCCTGAAATAAAATTCACAATTCACTCCTTAATTTATTTTATTAGATGATAGAATATAAAATAACATACCTCCTTTTATCACAGTAAAAGAGGTAGTTTGAAAATATATGTAACATGGTTTTAATTTTGATATTTTTTAAGTTTAATAATATAAATAAAATATGAGTGACATGGGTTGTGTACCCACATGACAACCTTCTAACATTGAAATTTAACTCATAAAACTCCTAATGAATGTAATTTTTTTAAGCAATACAATGAAATAAAAATCACTCTATAAAATAAAATTTGCAATTCACTCTTTAATATTACCAATAAATCAAATTTAAATATGAAAAACATTTATTTAATTTTGTTAATTTATTAAGCAATATGGGAAAAAAATTAGAAGATTTACCTTTTTTAATTTAATTCTTTGTGTTTTTCTTATCATTGTATCTATAATTTTTAATTTTCTATCTGATTTGAACTTGTGTGTATTTGATTTTTGTAATTGTATTTTTAATATTTCAAGGGTCATATATATTAATTTAAATATTATGTCAGTTGTTTGTATTTGATATTATTATTTTTCTTTTAAATATCATTGATATTTAATTTAAATATCTTCCATTTTTCCTTACATGGACATGACATTAGGCTCCCTCCCTCCCCCCTCTCCCATTATAGAATGCCTCTCGAAATAATAATGAAGACAATAATATATTTTATTAGGCCATATTTCTCATTTAAAAAAAAAAACATATATTTATTTATTTTTATTTTTATCATTTATCTAATAAAAATTAATATGAATTTAAAATAAAGGAACATTAAAATACCTCCTTATTAAATATTGAAATGCTATGTAATCTAGTCGAGCACAAATTTGGTAAAATGTTATTATTATACATAATAATAAAGTAAAAAATGCATTACCAATTTCCATGTATGTTAAGGTGTATACCTTGAAAAACTTAAATACTAATTGAAATTGAAATTCGTTAGGTAAAAAGGTCACTCAGTATGTTAAAAAAAGAAGATAAATACATTTATATCCTATAATTTAAACTTGTGCATTGAATTATACAATTAACTAATTTGTCAATGAACAATTTAAATTAAGGTAAAATGTTATAAATATTTTTTTTTTGAAAAATTGAATGATATGAATATCATTATAAAATTTAATATATTAAGATTTAAAATGTGATTTATAAAATAAAAAGACATAATATTATCATAATTTATGGTCAAGATATTATTTTTTTTATGAGTTAAAAAGTCACTCAAAAAATATTAATATTTTGAAAAAAATAATGGAATTAAAAAAAATTCACCACCCTAATTTCAAACACAAATTATATGTAAACATATTATTATGATTCAAATTCATCCATAAAATATAAAATAAATCATTCCAAAAATACTATGATCATAAATAACTCAAGATAATGCATTCAAATATATAATCAAAACATACCTACAATAAAATAAGTCACAATCTAATAAAATAATTATTCCACTAAATCAAACATCTAGGCATGAAATACATGCAATGTTTTTCTAAAAGATGCATAAGGTCAACATGTATTATGTTGATAATGTTATAGAAGCATAAATAAATATTAAACACTACATAAATAAATTTAGGTAGTTTTGTTTTATAGACACTCTCTCTTTCATCACATATGTTACATATGCAAACACTTCCTCTAACGATAATATCCTTTTAGGTTCTTCTTTTATAAGCTAGAATATCTTACATCCAAATCCGTCTATTGAAAGAATTAGTTATTTAATATCAATTATCATAATTAAAACATAAAAAAGAAAATATTAATTTTGATGTTGAGGATGATATAATTCTAGGTTTTAATGAAAAATTATATCAAGTTACAATATGAAAGACTTCCATAATCACCTATGGAGAAATAATTTTTTCTAATATCTTAACTTTGTATAAGAGCCAATATTAAGGAAAGGATTGAAGTTATTTATTTATTATTTTAAACATTAATTAATAATCTTATTTTTATTTAAATAAATTATAATTAATTTTTATAAACTATAAATCAAATATTAAAAAATAAGATTAATAAAAATACTACTTGTTTAATAATTACTTTATATTTGGTCACAAAAATAGGATATGACATCCTTATTCTATTGGTAAAGAAATTGTACCTGATGTTTAATGTAAAAACTAAAATTAAATAAATGAAGATGAAATACCTTAATTAATACATCATGATTATCCCAAAACATTACTTTTCTTATTATATTTAGATCATTAGATATTTAATAGAGATACTTTTCTATTATAAATGTGAAGTTTGGGTGTATTGAGAACACTCAAGGGATTTACTAGAACATATCTTAGATTTTAAGCATAAAAATATATCTAATAATGTAAATGGGTAAAATAAATATAATATCATTTTAAAAAAAAAACATAAACATTGAATGTATTATGTAAGTAAGAAAGAGAAGTAAGCAAGAATAAGGTGCAGTGAAAATATTTATGTAGTTAGGTTGATGAATTACAAGAAATAAAAGAGTCTCACATATCTAAGTGATAATTTATCATATTTTCAAATTTTAATAAAATATTTATTCATTTTAATCTTAATAATAACTTATTTCTTATAGATAACCTTTTTTAAGTATTTTTACATAGCTCTTCAAACTACTTGTAAAATTTTCCAGATATTATATATTAAAATTTATTTAATCCTCTATTTCTTAGAATATCTTAACTAATGACAATGTGGTGTTCAACATTGACCCATATCATAGGAGTAAAAAAAAATGACTATAAATAAGGTTCTTTCTTAGATTTTATTGATGCATATTGTTGTATGCAACTTTCATAAAGAGTAAGTACTCTTTGCATTTATATTATTGATCCATAAAATCTATTTTTAAAATATATAATAATACATTTGACCATCATAATCTTGATGACAATATGTATGTATGTATGTATGTATGCACCAAAAGTTGCATGTAATATTTTTCAAAACATAGATTTCATTTGAATATCTCAATTATATATATTTTAAATGTTATCCATGCAATATGAATATTTATTGGAGCAATATTTAAATTAATGAGATGGGTTAAACATACATCATGTTTATCGGAACTAAATTATTAAATTTGATAGTAATTTTCACCACAATTAAGATAAAATTATAATTATTTTTATACATTAATAAACTATAAAAACAATAACCATCATTTTATTAAATCTAGACATATTTTAATTCAAAATAAAAATTAAAACTATCTTTATTGGATTTTGTAATATTAAATTGTAGAATTTAATGTTTCTATTATTATATTATAATTTATGCTTTTTGTAATTAAATATAATACTTATGGATTTTAATTTTAAAGTTTTTGAATATAATATTGAATAACTAGATTTATCAAATTTAATTTATTGGATTAAAAAAAAGTTTTGTTACAATCATATTAGAAATTAATTTTTTTAATGTAATATAAGTGAAAAAATATATTATAAATATAAATATAGGTAAAATAAATAAAAAATACAACAAATATTATTTCATAATTATTAATTCAACATTTAGTGAGGTGGAATTATCATAGATATCTATATAACATTTAGTGTGGAAAAATTAACATACATATAATAAATACAACATCAAATTGATTGAAAATAATTTTTATATAATTTTGTATATATTAATTTATTCATAACATAATTTTAAGCTCGTATGAATTACAAAAAATGCGGTAAGTGTAGAATTATTATCATCTAACTACTTAATATATATTTTTGAAACCCTAATGTATACTTGATTGAATGTTTGAGTTGAACTAGCATATCTTCCTAACGATTATTATTTTTTCAATATTATTAATGATATGTTTATTCTTTGCTATGTTATAAAATTTTAGTTTATATGTGTGATAATGAGGTTACAGTGACATTCATAAACACACCTTTAGTGGTTTTTTATTTGTTAAACAAACTCCTTAATATCTTTGATTTTTTCAAAAAAATAATTTAATTTTTGTAAGATATGACATTACTCAATTTATATAAAATCACTTAAATAATTTATAGATAAAATTAGTGACATAGATAAAAATTATTCTCAAAGGTGTAAAAATATAAAAAATATTTGTAAGTTTCTTTGATTAAAATTGGCATATTTCTATCAATGTAAGATATCAAGAAAAGTTGATATAAATAAATTTTTAAAAAATAAAATAACCAATCACCTAATATATCTATATTTGGATGAATTACTCAAAATTCTTATACTTGGTGAGTGGGTGTAGATGATGATTTATCTAAAATTTAAAAAATTACCTAATATATCTATGTTTTAATGGATTACTCAAAATTATCATATTTTTATATAAGATTATCTTCCTTGTATATATATTTATCATGTCACCTTAACACATAATCATGAGATTCTAATGTCAAATATAAAAAAGATAAAACAAATTATTTTAAAAAACCAATTGGGTTACATGATTATGTAAGCATATATTATTCAAAATATTATGGGGTGTTTATAAACTAATGTAATTAGATTAATGTAGTTTATAGTATTAGTAAAAGAGGGTTTTGGGGGACCTTACCCTTTACAAAAATAAAAGAATTTATGATATTGAGATCACATATTATAATAAGCATGTTAAGAGGGACAAAAAAAGAATAGTTAGTTAAAAATAGTAGAAAAGTAGTAAAAATGTAGCAAGTTAATTTCTAAGTCCCTTCCATTCTTCATATTCTTTAGTCCAATTATGAGTGATATTTTTTTGTGGGAGATTTTTATTTTTGTTAATTTTAATCTCAACTTTCTCCTCTTTAATGCCCTTCATTCTTTTGTCCACTTTGAGATTCTCAAAATTTTCATTTTTTATTTTAATGAGGGAGTTAAGTGCCACCATACTTTGAAGACTTTTCATGACAATGAGCCTACTATAATCCACAAGCGTGTTAAGATTTTCATTGAGTGATTCATTTGTTTTTTTTAGAGTGAACAATATTTCTTTGATATTTTATAATTTTGAATTGGTTTCCAAGAGGTCAAATTTTTTACAATAGATAATATCATTTAGACTAATTTTATTGATTTCTTCTTTGAACTTTTTTTGATCTTTTAAGAACTAATGCAGGATAGTTTTGTGCATATCCACCCCATCTTTAATTTTTCTAATTCTGGTTTAGTATTTATACTACTCCATGAGTTCCTTGAATTCCATGGGGGATTAGTTTTCATGGGGTTAGGGGTGGGATTGGCTCCTAAAAAATTGGCTCTTGAACAATAGCAGAGGTAGGGATTTTTTCATTTAGAATTTTTAGTCTTTTGATAATTTCCTCCAGTTTGTCACTTTAATTGGGATTGTGGGAGGTGGAGTCAGGATAGGGAGAAGGGGAGGGGTTATCAACTTTTTTCATAGCTTTTTCCTACTTGACTAGGGGAAAAGGTCTTATGAGGGGTCAACAAATTTTTTTTCAATTTTTTATTCTTTACTAGGGGGGAAGTTCTTGTTCATTTTAGTTTCTATAAACTAAGATGGGGTCTTTGGAATTATGAGAGGAGGTTGAGGGTTTAAACAAACTTATGAGGATTCTAGGAGGGATTTTTATTTTAGGTTTAGGCTTCCCCATTTTTGGAATGATAGGGGAGATGGGATTGGAGGCATATAAAAACTTGTGAACTAAGAAAATCATAGCTTGATGGTGAGGATATTTTTGTATTTCTCATCTTGACTTCATATATAGAGAATTCAAGAGAATGCAAGATATAAAAAGGTAGACTTATGGGATAAGATGTCAGAAATAATTTAGAAAAGGAATTTAGAAAGGATGCATAAGAGTATACCTTCCATCCAACATCACATACCTTATTATTTATTCTACACCTCTATCGAAGGGTATTGGGATGTCCTTTCTCAAGAATCCCCCAATGCATTCAATCATGTTTTCATTTTATTTCAATAATTTTTCCCTCTCTTCCTTTTAATTTTTATTGAATTTGGTGAACTTGAATTCTTATATTTTTAGGTCTATGACTTAGGTAATGAGACCTTTAGAGATATCAATAGAAACATTATTTATTGTGACCACACATACTTCCCACTGATCAAAAAAATTCATCAACAAGTGTTTATCATATCTACTAATGTTGATGAAATTTGTTAGCCCAATAATTTTGAGGATATCCTAGACCTCTTTATCCTTTCTATGATTATCTTCAAACATGGGTTCTATTCTATTGAGATCTCCACCCATTGTGTAGAGGGTGTAAATCTTGTGGAGAGTATTGTAATAAGAGAAATGAGTAACATAGTAGAGAATAATGGTGGATTTTTTCCTTTTTTCCATTCTATGGTTCTTTAAGTTACCTTGATTATCACATGAAAAGGATCTATTAAATGCATTCTTACGATTTTTATTGATCATAGTTGTATACGGAGTGAAGCTAATTTCATATTCATTAGTGTGATAAACCATATCTATCTCTTGTGATGATTGAATTTTAATTATTTTTAAAAGTGACATCCTTTTACCATATTTTTAAAGATATCACCATCACCCCTCTATTAGCAAATAAGTCATCAAGGTGATTATCTTCATAATAGGTATGCTGAAATTTCACCTCTTATAAATCTTTGTTGATATCTAGGCTTTCCTATATGATGTGATCAATAGTCCAGGTAGTTTTATTGATATTATTAAGGTATTTTATTATGTTGAGGGAGTCACACTCAACTAGTAGCTAGTTAACTCTGAGATCTATGAAAAATTCGATACCCCATAGGGCTGCTAGATCTTCTTCCATGTGGTTAGTTTGGTGATCCATTCCTCCATATGAAGCTATCAAATTTCCCTTGTCATATCTTTGGACTCTTCCTTCATATG
Source organism: Torreya grandis (assembly GCA_037957365.1). Lineage (NCBI taxonomy): Eukaryota > Viridiplantae > Streptophyta > Pinopsida > Cupressales > Taxaceae > Torreya > Torreya grandis. Next base: position 186,935 of record JARHVA010001661.1, on the reverse strand, counting down.
AAATTTTTAGGTTTATTTTATAATCCCCATCAAAATTTAGTTTAATCCATCCTTAATTTTGAGGAATTAATTTAGTCTTTCTCTTGGTTTTCATTATAGAGTTTGTTGCAGTGCTATACAATGGGGTTGGGAGATAATTTTTAACTATGTTCTCCCCATGGTTAGATAGTTGTTGATAATTGCCTTTTTTAAGATTCTAAAGTGTTATATAATTTAATTTAATACTTTCTTGACAACCCTATTTTAATTTATGAAAGAGTCCCAAAATATCATGTTGTTTCTTTCTTTCTAAACTCCACATATTAAGTGGGGGAAAGAGAAAGTTCATATTTTCTTGAGATGTTTATTAGTGACGGGAAGATCTCAAGCAACCCAAGATTCACTTAGAGAAGAAGTCTAGATCCAATGAATTTAGAATTTAAATAATAAGACTCCATATCTTATGGGTAAAAATACAGTTAAGGAGGAGATGGGGTATATTTTTAAAGTCAGCCTCACAAAGAGCACAATGATTGACTAACGCAAGACCCCATTTACCTAGATTATCAAGGGTGAGGATATTATTTTGAAGATACAGCCAAATAAATATATTAATTATTGGAATCAAATATTTGTCCCATATTTTAAACCATGGGAAGATCTCTTGATTTGGAGAGATAATTTGTATGTATCTTGATCTCACTTCATATTATCCATTGATAGTTGCAATCGAGGACATGAATATTCTTTGAAGAGGGTGGAATATGAGCACTTTAGAGAACAATATTAAGGTCTAAAATAATTATTTCATTCCCATTACTAACATTGGTGATTTGAGGCTACTTCTAATTTCTTCTATTACCTTGAATATAGTCTTCCATAATTATGTTGAATTGTTATTGTATTGTATCTTTGATTTGGTACCAAGGTTCAAGATTTGATAGTGGGTGATCAAGTATCCATGGGTCCTCCTAGAACCTAATATTGACTCCATTCCCTAACTTCCATTTTTATCCTTATTTGGTGATATCCTTGCCTTTGACAAAAAATTTCCAAATAGAGGATCCCATAGTGAAAACATTTGTATTGATCAAAGAGATAATTGGTATATGTTATAGATATTTTAATCTGAGGATAGATGTCTAGATATTAGGATCATTTATGAACCTCCAAATAATATTTTAAACAAGAGCCTTTTTCTTATATTAATTTAGTTGGGTTTACACAATTATCACATTTCCAACACAAATTAATTATTTCAAGATTAATAATTTATTTTATATGACTTATACATTGTTAAACCCTATTCTATACCAATCAAATTATTTAGTCCCAATATAAATTAAAAAACATGGCCAATTTATTACATTTAAAGGAGGACATACATTGAATATTTTTTATTGCTCTAAATTCATTTGTAATGTCTATTAATTTGTTATTAAATTATTGCATTACATGGAAAAATACCATTCCCTACAACCCAATATAATATTTTAAGCTATATTTGAGGAAATTGATTTTTCTTACCCTTTGACCTTTATAGGCTCAACCCATAAATCAATGCATTTTTATGTGTTGTTCATCTCATTGTCCTTTCTTCCCATTCGGATCTTGTTTTCATTTTTCAACTTTTTGATAATTTAAATAGGTCCTTATAGGAAATTAAATGAATAAGGGAATTCTTCACCTTCACTTTTCGTTGTCAAATTTTTTTATTTGCACTTTTATGAGATATTATCCTTAAATTAATGAAGGAAAATATGTATGTATGTATGTATGTATGTATGTATGTATGTATGTATGTATGTATGTATGTATGTATGTATGTATGTATGTATGTATGTATGTATGTATGTATGTATGTATCATATTTATTTATTTTTTAAAATTTAGGATTTAAAAGGCTTCTCTTGATAAAACAAAGCCAATTAAATTATGTTATTTCAATAGTCCAAATTATTTTTTTCATTTTAACTTATAGATATCCTTATATTAAGTAGTCTTAAAAGAATAAGTATGGCTCAATAAAATGGATTAATATTCAAGATAAGTTTGATAGGTATACATAAAATGGTAGATGTAAATCCTAGGCCCATGCATATTATTCTATTGAATAAATCTTGACAAGTGACCCAAAGAATATAAATAAAGTAATAAAAGAATATGACATGAAAAATTGTAAATGATGTTATTTTAGAATTGAAACTTCTTATTTTTACTTTGACTTGTATATTTAATTATATTAAGTAATCTTAAGATAAGATGGATGAATAAGATCCACCTATGACTCAATAAAATGAAATAAACCCCATGGAAAGTGTGATGGATATATATGGAATGGCATATCAAAGGTAAGTCCCATACTTATTAACTTATTGAATGCATATTTATAGTGACCCAAAGAATACAAATAAGTTAATAAAAGAGCATCACATGTTAAGCACAATTATAGAGGAAGCGAGTAATTATATTCTCTAATGAATGAAGGTATGTTAAAACTAAGGTTTTTTTTAGATGGATAAATGTTGAACCAAAATTAAAATAACAGTAATGGTGGAACATATAGGTATATTCTCTAGTTGACCAGTAAGGTATCCTCTTTATTCTCCAAAGATTAATGTATCTAAAAAATAAATATTAAGAAAAAACATATTTATAATATACTTATAATATTACCTATACTCTTTTATTTCTAGTTATGCCTTCATTTTTAAGTTTATTTATATATTATAAATACTCTTTGATTTTTAATTATTCCTTCATTATTGAGTTTTTTTTGGAACCTTTTGTATGTGTTTCATATTTTTATTTTATTTAACTTTTTGTGTGTCCATATGTTATTTCCTTCATATTAATAATGATGACACCATATTTCCTATTTTAAGATTTCAAACTTGCCAATTCCCTTTATGCTCTCATATTAATGATCATATAATTGAAAAGGCAATTTTATCTATTACTTTCATCCTATAGGGTATGACCTATTGTTATCATTGGGAAAATATGGAGAAGTATTTAAATTACAAACCACATTCCATTTTTATTTGACATTAATGATCAACTAATAAAAAATACATAGTTATCCATTCTTTCACCCCATTAAGTATGACTTATTATGAATGTTTGAATAATGTGGAAAAATAATATTATTATAAATCATATCCTTTTCACTCTAATGACTTATATTAGACTACATATAATTAAAATTTGTTTAGAGTGATCAAACATCAACTATAAACATTTTTAATGAGTACCCACACACTTCAAAAATTAATGCAGGGATGTCATTTTGAATATGACTTTTAATTTTACCAACAAAGTATTTTTATTATATGTATAGTGTAAATATGTGTATATACATACATACACACACATATACATGCATACATAATGTATACATGTATATTATTTATAGTTTAAAAATATATATAATGTTTATATTCAACATTAAAAAAATATATAGTAAATAAAGTTATTAAGATTTATATTAAATTTTTTAATGAAGTTAATAATTTATATTGAATATTGGAAAATAATCTTGTAATAGTATTAAATTTTTAATATTATTCAATTTTTAATATTATTAAATTTTTAATAATATTTTACTTAAAATTATTATATTAAATAATATCAATTCTCAAAATATAATATTTTAATATGAATTCTTTTTTAATATATTAATAAAATCTTGCTTTATAACTTTGTAACATATTTTGCTTATTCAAAATTATAATAATTTTAATTTTAATTTATTATTGTAATTATAATTTAAAATCATTTTAATATCATTTGAATTTTTGATATATTAATAAAAGCTTAGAATATAATTAAAATGATACTTATTCAAAACTATATTATTTTATATTTGTTACTGTAATAAATATTTTTCATTTAATCTTATTATAATAATTTACATGAAATCTTTAAAATAACCTTAAAAATATAGGCTTGTAGTAATAGTTTATAATTAATATTATAAAACACATTTACAATATAATATATAAATAATAGTTTTCATTTTGTACTATAATTAAAAATATCTAAATTTTTTAATTACAATAAAAATTTGTAATAAATGTTGTTATTATGACTAATTTATATTTATTTATTTTTATATTTAATAGTTAATATCACAAAAATAAATATTTTCAACACATCTTTATATAAGAACACTTTAAAAAACCATCATTAAATTAAATTTAATTTCAATCTTTACTTTACATGACATATTCATATTCTTAAAATGTCACATTTTAATTATAGATTAAATTTTAATGCCAAGGAAAAATAAAACATCATTTTTAAATTTTTAAAACATTGCATTAAAATTATTTAGATAACAAATATTAAAACCAATAAGAAAAAAATTAATGTAATGATTTTTAGTTTTGAAAATGTCATGTTTTTAATTAAAGAAAATAATGAAAGTGTTAGGACAAATATTAATGTGGTGTTTTTAAAATTTTAAAATTATTATTTTTTAAGAGAGAGGAAAATTAAAACATGGTGGGACAAACATTAATTTAGTTTTTTTAGTTGTTTTGTTTTGTTTTATTTGTTTGTTTGTTTTTTTTTTGGTTGGTTATATATAAATTTTAAAGTTTACATTGTTTAAATGAGTGTCAAATTGAAATGTGGAATTTTCAAATTTTAAAAATATTTTATCAAAAATTAAGCAATTTTTTTTAATCAAACAAAGTATTATATATATTTTTAATCAAATCTATTAAATTTAACATTTTTTTGGAGTCTAAAAACAAATAGAGGAAAAGAATATGAAAAAACATTTAATCCACATTTGTGTTTTTCAGCACATGTTTTCTTATATATGGGAATCAATATCAATATTTTAAAATAATAAAAAGGGTTGAAGTCACTTGAAATGGAGAAAAACATTATTTATCACATTTTAATGGATAAATAAATATTAGAATCATGTGTAACAATAACTATGATAGTGGGGGGAGGGGAAGGGGATGTTGATAAAGAATACATTTTGGATACATTATGTTATAAAATATGCATACAAACATATTTACAATATTTTATTTATATTTTATATATATTTAATTTTTTTTTTTTTTATTTACTTAAATATATCATTATATCTATAAGTAAATATACTTCACAACTATTTTATTTATTTGTTATTTTTTATATGTATATAAATTGTTATTGTATTTTATCTAAAATATGTCATTGCATAAAAGAATACATGTACTTTGTATAAAGATATATTGGTGGATATTTTATCACTTTCTATGTGCTCCTTTTACATAAAATTTATAAGTGGTTTATTTTCTATAAACAGATCTCTTTAACATTTTTTTTCAACTAAAACTCTATGTTTTTAAAATTCTTTTTCCTAATGCCTATATTTCTTGAAATTATTTAAAGTTTTATTTTCCAAAAAAAAAAAGAAAAAAGCAGCTAATATTTAAATTTTTCACCTCTATGTTTTTCACAATTAACCTAATATACAAAATCTTAAGATTTATTTAAAATTTTGTCTATATTTTCCTAGTTTGTGTACCATTAATGTATTTATATTTTCATTTTCTATTTCATTAAGTTTGAAACATATTTATCTTTAATTTATCTTATTGATTATATTATGTATTTAAAAACATATTTAAAATATAGATATTGTGTAAATATAATTAATTTTAAATTATTTTTTCCATTTTGTTCTTGTAAATTAATTTGAAATTTTATCCTATTATGCAATAGTGTAAATTATATATATATCAAATATATATATATATTTTAATTTGATTGGGTGAACCCAAATTTTAAAGGGACCTATAACCATGAAATTAAATTACAATAGAATAAACAGACCAACAATAGGGTCGAGGAGCCAAAAGATAAAGAACTATAGAAACAAACTTAGAACAAAGGAACAAAACTAGAACCAAGGAAAAACTATAAAATAAAGCTTGAAGGGTGATACTCCTTCTTCATGAATTTGCAAAGGGAAATACACACCATTAGGTCAACCCAAGAGATAGGCCTTCTACCATCAAGTTCATTAGCACGGCCTTCCAATGGTAGAGTAACAACAAGAGGCTTTACATTTCCTTTAACATTCACAGCCTAGTAGAGATTAGTAAGAATCAAGAAGTAAAAAATTTTAATCCTTAGCATAGGAGAGGCAAGGTCCCAGAATAGCATCATAAAATTTTGATCAAGGCCCACATTAAGGGTCTGAGTAATGTCTGATTGAGATCTTGAATCATTTAAAGTTGAAAAAGATTTCCATCAAACAAGATTTGAATTTTATAGACCCAAGTCCAACAGGGTAGTTGTGATAGCTCTCCTCCCCATAAAGTTATATTAAGTTTAATTTTAAAATCTTGGTGAAGATTAAATGCTCATGTCCCACAAGGAAGATGTGGTAATAGACATCCCCCCAAAAAGTGAAAGAACTAAAATTTAAAATCTTGGAAACGAAGCTCATTAAAGAAGTCAAATTGATCTAAGGACCAAATGTCCTACCACTGTTAAAATCGATAGACCAATTAGCTTATGTGAACCATCCCATCATTCTTGAATTAGAAGATCCATGTTTTACAATTTGGAGACATCACATAAGAATATAAAGGTAGATAGAAGTAGAGTTTGAAAAATTAGAAGTAGGACCCAAAAAAAGAGTCATGTCAATCTGAGCATCGAAAGACTACCCACTATGGAGGCCAACAGTCAAAATGATATGGCTAGGAAATTGAAATGCCCCCAAGTCCATGTCACCCTTTAGCTAGGGCATCCAACCAAAAGAATGCAAGAATGAAATTAGGGATATAACATGTATGGAAAACTAAAAAAAGATTTCAAACAACTAAGATGAGGTGAGGATGGATCTTTGACATCCCAAAATGTTGTTGAAGCCTTTATTTTCCAACCAAACATTGTAACTCATAGTGAAAACATTATAAAAAAAAGGATATATCAAAAACATAAAAAATGATATAGATAACCTAATTTGGGTAATTTTTATTATACCCCAAATCCTTCAAGTCTAAAAAAGAAGAAACCTAGAATAGAACCCATAAGAGCTATCTAGCTGCTAAAAAAGGGTGATAGTAGGATATCTTACCCAATGAGTAAGAGAGTGAAACCACATAGTCATTCAAGACTATATAGGTGATATCAACCATGGATTGGTAGAGTTTCCATTTCACCCTATAAAGATGGTAGATCATAGAGAGTGAAAGGCTCAAATAAATCGTTAACAAAAAGGAAAGTAGATGATCCCATCCTGTCATGGACCCATCCAAGCCTACCCCACCCATTGGAAACATTAAACTATTTTATCCAGCCCCAAGGAGACTAAATAGCTTTGAACTCACCTCCAAAGATCTTGATCCAAGAAAAACCCCAATATTATCAAGCATCATCCCAAGAGCCAAAGGGACAATAGGATTTTGAAACGTTCCTACCAACTCCATCTCATAGCTATTCTCAATTAAAACCTCAACTCGAGTTTTTGCCATAATTTCCACTAAAGAGTAAAAACCCAAGTTTGTGTAGGTGGCTTCAAATCATATATCTTGAGAGGAGGAAGGAAAAGGTATCTCCTTTCCTTTCTCCCTCACCACCCATAACTTACACCAAGGGTCTACTCTCTATTCATAAATAATTATTCTCAAGCATTACCAAAGTAACATTATTTCTAAGGTTTTCCCACAATTTAGGGTATTGTCCAAGGTCTACCTCAGAACCTAACAAATCCCTAAGCTTTTCTAGAAGGTCCTTCATGGCTTCTTCAAGAATAGATGCATGACTCTCTTCCTCTGATAGTTTTAAAACCATTTCTTCCTTGAATGCATCTTATTAACCAAACTCCCACTCCCACTCATCCCCACATTCTCCCTCCAGCAGGTCCTCCCCACTCCCATTTATCCCTTTATTCTTTTATATTAATTTAAATATATATATTTTTATTTAAATTAATTATGGAATTCAATTATTTTTATAAAACTCATTAAAATAAAAAAATTGTTTTGATAATATCACTAATAGAAGATTAGTCATGCTCAATAGGTGTGTAATTTAGAAAAGATAAGAGGATTCACTCAACCATCTTTTCTTGTACTTACCTTTTGTATAAAAAGTGTTGTGTTTCATCTTAAAAAAATTCAACCTAGATTAGGTTATGCCCAACTCTTTATTGGACCTCATTCGATAATTGAAACCCCATTAAAAGTTGGAAACTCTATAATTCTTATGGTATTTGACACTCCTCTACCTTATTGGGTTATTTTTAAAATAATAAATCATTAGATTTTTGGAAACAAGGAAATTTTCTAGAATTTCATGGCCTTTGGGATTCAGATTGATATTAAGTAAAATAAAAAATTATTTTATCCAAAACCCAAGTCTTCTCTTTTTGAGGTTGGTTATATCATTTTAAAAAATTGGATTATTACCCCTAGGTTACAGACCATTTTGGGAAGGTGGATAGAATCTAGGTCAAGTATACCAAAACTTTGTCATTTTAGTTCAAATTAAATTTTGATAAAGGTAACCCTGAGAGGGTGGGTGGATGAGGGTTAATTAGGTACAATGAAATAAATGTGGTGACATATTTTTTAGGGCCCAAAGACATATAAAAAAACCATGTAGCAAAATCAAAAGTATATTAGGGTATATAATTGATGGACAACATGTATTTTGATAGGCTAGTAATTTAAGGGGATTAGATGAACATTTTGAAATTTATATCTATTAAATTTCAGCCTAACTAAACCATCTAGGATAAAATTGGAGATTCTAAGTCTCTTTTGAAAATTATATCATAGGTAAATATTTCCCACATCTACATGGAGTGAAATAAATGATCCTATGCTTTGGCTAACATATGGGTGGGTATGACTTATTTCAAGTATTCATCTAAATGAGGATATATCCCTAGTCATATTTTTAATATTTTTATGGGAGAAGCCACTAAGGACTTTAGACCTTGAGAAGGGGTGTCAGTAAATTATTGATTTCATAAATTCATGGATTCACCCTTCTTATCAAATCTAGTCATGATTTCCCTAATCATCAATGGGCTAGGTGAATTAGTTTAAAATATGTGAGTCTTGGAGTCATTAATTATTTGACTAGATTTGATATCATTGCATGGATTTTTAGATCATTCATGGTTAAGTATCATGTTGGTATTGATCAAAATATTAGTGAATATCTCATTTCTATGGGTGGACAAAATGTTTTATTGATCTTGTCTCATGCACATAGGTGAGGGATGATACTTATATTTGGTAGATATTGATGAAAGGTGAATTGATAATTTATATGTATAGGAATTTTGGTTTTGACCCTATAATTTTAAAATATTTTACTATGGGGTGGGATGAAAGGTGGTTAAAATTATGGGGATGGTCATCTAAATTTCATAGGAATGAATTGGTGGTGTCACTGGTATGTCCTGTGAGGGGATAAAAGATTTTAAAGACAAGCATATGAAGGGAGAGTTAATGAAGGATTTTTTTCAAGTCCACTAACAAGCCTTAGTAAATGAAAAAAAGTTTTTTATGGATGAACCTATCATTTCATTAGATATTCATATGTCTAAAGATAGTGAAGTATTTTATGAAGGAAAATATATAATCCTTTATTCTCACCACTTAATGTTGCTCAATCATTTCAAGGAACACTGTAATGTCAATTTTTATTATTATCTCATCATGTTCCTTGAGAACTCAGTGATGTCCTTTATATCAAATACATTAGGGGATATTATCATACAAGTCCCAATTTATCTCATTATCATAGTGGGTTAGCCTTCAATAGGGAGGGATTTTTATTAGCTGAGGAGTGGGTAAAAGAGTGAAGCTTTGATGGATAATTAGGTGAGCTTGGAAGAAGTGTTGAGGGAGAATATAGTGACATCTTAGACCACTAAAAATAATTTGGTAAAAAATAAATATAAGGAGATTTACATTAAAGGAACTGAGAGGAATTCTAAGCATAGTAAGGGTGTGAAATATATTTTCCTCCTGCATAAAGCCACTCTAACCATTCATAGTGACAAAGGTAAAGTTAAAGGTTTTAATAAGGGGGCTTAGGCTCTTGATGTATTTTAGGAAGAGGAAAAAAAGGATTATTCTAAGCCTAAGAGCATCATAATGAAGGATTTGGAGGCCAACATGGCTATCTTGGAGTTAAAAATTCCTAGAAAATGGAGATGTGGGAAGAGCTAGAGGAAACCATAGAAATGAAGGAATATTTTCTCATGCTCTAATTAGTTCAATTTTTTAAGTGTGTGTGTGTGTGTGTGTGTGTGTGTGTGTGTGTGTGTGTGTGTGTGTGTGTGTGTGTGTGTGTGTGTGTGTGTGTGTGTGTGTGTGTGTGTGTGTGTGTGTGTGTGTGTGTTGGGGGGGGGAGGTTTGGGTTGTTGGGGGTGGTAAAAAAACCCACTAGCATTCTAAACCTATATTTTGATGAAGTAATTGAGATAAAACACACCAAACTTAAAGAGGATTAGGAGTAACTTAAGGTGGTGAAGGCCAAAACAAAATTTTGTAATGGTGGGAAGAAAGGCAATGGAATCAGTACTAACAAAAGAGATAAGGAGGACACCATGAAAGGGCCAAGAAAACATACTTAATGGATTCTAAATAAAATGGATACCATAAAGACATGATAATTTAGGACCTATGGCTCTATTATACTACTATATTTATGATGTATCCTTAATATAGTTTTTTAATCAATTTCTAATTGGTTTTAGTTGGTTTCTTGGCTTGGGGTTTTTTGTTAACTTTTGGTAGAAGTTTGGTGACTTGCAGGAAGATGTTAGTTAATGGTCTTTTGTGCCCATATTTTTAAATTTTATAGGTCCTAAGACCATTTAAAACCCACTTATTTACCCTATATAATAAAATAAATATACAAAATTTTATTTAAAATAATTAATTTTATAATTATTTGTTAATATAATTATAATAACTCCCTAGATTAGGATTAGATCACAATGGTTTGGATTAAAAACCCAAAGATCAAATAGAATGTTAGAGAATGATGGATTATGGATATTGAAGGATCATTCATGTTTTGTTTAGCCAAAAATCTAAGGAATGTTAAGTTCAATCTCAAAAAATAGAATAAAGACAATTTTTTATTTTTTCCAATCAAAAGATGAAAAACATAGTGGATATTTGATTCATTGAATAAGAGATGAAAAATTTAGGATTAATTTAATCCCTCCTTTATAGATAAAAAATTTGATCAATTATTTTATTTATTTAAAGGCTAAATAGAAGACCTTATATAAATAAAAGTCTAGGAATATTTCAATAAAAGAGGGTATAGAAATTCCATATTCTTTCATATCTCAACCATGAAATGCAAACATTATAATAATATAAAGGAAATTAATAAAGAGACGTCTCTTCAAATTTATATCCTTGGATCATTAGGGAAGAGGCTATCTACTTCTATAAATATCTTCTTTTAAGTATAAATATTCCTAATTCATGTAAAGAATACATGTTCCTAAGTTTCTTCCCAATAATTATGCTTAGATAAAATAATGCCTCACTTGTAACTCCTATTTTAGTGGAAGACCTCAAATGGATTTTTTCTTCTATGGAAAGGGAGAATTACCCAAGTCCTAATGTATTTCATCCTTTAATATTTCAACATTTTTGTTAGATCTTTGAAACAAATATGTTTTTTTTTTAAATCAAATAATATTTATTCTATGGTAATGTATGGAAGGAAATTAATAACATATATTTTTTTCTTATCCTTAAAAAGATCAAGGCTAAATATTTGATGGATTTTAGGCCTATCAACTTTTACAACACTTTATGAAAAATGTGTAATAAACTTTTGACCAAGATACTTTAATTTAATATACCTAAGATCATCTCTCATCATCAGTGAGCCATTATCCAAGAAATATTATTTTAGTGCATGACACCATACATTATATGGAAAAATCAAGTAGATCTAGTATGTTATTAAAGTTGTACATGAATAAATCCTATAGAGACTATCTTTTGAATTATTAGATAATATCATTGAGAGGTTTAGGTTTAATTCCAAGTTTAGATAATTAGTTTTTTGTGTATTTCCACTCCCATGTTATTTTTTATTTTTAATGGTTCTCTATAATTTTTTTCAAACATAGAAATGACTCAAAAAGGTGACCCCCTTTCCCATGTATCTTTATCATCATGGCTAAGGCCTTAGGCAAAGTATTTTTAGAAGAGCTAATAAAAGGGACCATTAAAGGGAATAATATCACCCCTTCCATTAGCTCAGTTTCCCATCAATAATTCTTGGATGATGCAATCATCCTTGGAGAATTAAAAACTTAGGAATCAAAAGATATAAAATACATATTAAATGAATATTTAAATGTTTTTGGGAAAATTATCAATATGGATAAGATATCCCTTTTATTTTGCAATATTCTAAAAACTAGACAAAGAAGAATATCAATATTTTTTGATGTCAAATCAATAATTCCCCTTCCTCCTATTTGGTAATGTCTTTTTTAGGTATATTTTAAATAATTTGTTGGAATAATCAAATAGATATCAACATAAATTGTTAGGATGTAAATGGAGCCTACTCTATTAGGCTAGTAAGTTACAACTTATAAAATAATCCTCATATAATAGTCCAATTTATGTAATGTCTTTGTTCAAGATTCATAGAATTTTTTTGATAAGATAGAAAGGATTTGAAAAATATTTTTATGATCTAGAGTTTAAGAGAAGATAAAAATTCATCTAATGGAGTGGAACAAAGTCTATCTTCTCAAATAAGAAGGTGTTATTGGTATTAGCATGATAAGAGCCATGGGAAAAAATCTCATTGAAAAAATTGGATGAAAAAATAAAATAAAAGATAAATTATGGAACAACACCATCGCATCCAAATATTTGGATAACATGAATGCATATAAATTTATAAATATAAAATATCCCTAAAAAAATTACTCCTTTTAGAAAAATGTAGTGAAAATTTTGAACATTTTGAGGAAATATTATATATGGAATGTGGTAAGGGGAGATAAGACTATGTTTTGGGAAGATTTTTGGCTCCATAATTACCCTTTAAACTCAATAAGACCTTTTTATATTCTAATAAGTATGATTAAAGAGGCCATGGGTGAGAGGGTGATGGATTATTTTGAAGAGAACACCTAAGGTAAAGTTTGTAAAAATATCAATCTAGAACCCTTGAGTACTAAAGAATTAGTCAACCAAAAATGATTGAATGAAGAACTTAGAGGGTTCCACATTATCCAATTTTAAAGGGAGGATGTGTTGATCTAGCCAAACATATATGATAGTCTACATATTGTCAAATCAAGTTACTGACTTGATTTGGACACTATTTCTAGTTATTTTAATTTGAAATTAATCTGGGACAAAGTTTTTATTCCTAAAATTAAACTCTTCTCATGGCTATATATTCAAAACATAATTATTAAATTAGATAATCTAAGGAATATGGGTATGGATCTTCTAAATAGGTGTGTCTTGTGTGATAATGATAAGTAAATAGCTTCCCACCTTCTCCTCAAGTTTCCCTTCACTAGAAAGGTATTTTATTTATTTCTTACTGAATTTGAAGTTCCTTGGGTTAGGCTAAAATCCATGCTAGACTTGTCATATCAATGGATTCCTTATTTCTCCTCCACTTCTATAATGAAATTATGGAGGATGTCCATAGATGTTTTTTTTTTGGGGGGGGGGGGTGACTATGGATTTATATAATCATAATAATTTTCCAAATAAGAGAAGTAGTGTCCTGAGGGTTGGGGTCAAAATAGTGTTTGCTTTAAAAGATAATTTTTTGGTTCCCAAGAATAGGGGTAAGATTAAATTTAAGGAGAATCAAATGGTTTTATCTTCCAAATGTAATTTATCTATGGGTGATAGAGATAATTTAGGATCCAATAAGACAAATAAGAATTATTTAAGATGAAATCCACCTCTTTCTAATTCTCTCATATTAAATTTTGATGGAGCATCTAAGGAGAAATTAGATCCAATTAGAGCAGGGGATATAATAATATATTACAAAGTGAGTTTACTTGTATATTTAAATAAAACCCTTGGTATTTAATCTAAACATGTTACTAAATCTATAACCTTGCTCTATAGGATCCAAAATTATAAAGAACTAGGTTGTAGGAAAATGATCGTAGAATGGGATTCCTTCAACATAGTGAATTGCATTAACAACTCATTAAACTTTAGATAGATAATAAATAATATTATTAAGGATGATAAGACCTTGTATTTTCAATTTTAATAATTCTTATTTATGCATATGTATAGATAAGGAATAAAAATATTCTATTTGGTTTGTGAATTATGGGGTACCTAAGGATAATATCATCAAATGGGATAACCTCCAAGAACTTCCAATTTTTATCCTTAATATTATTAAAATTTAATCAAACCTGTATGTTTAAGGGGCATGATATGAGTTATCCCAATAATAATAATAAGGTTAATTACATCATGTAAAATAATAACCCAATATGGAGGATGTTCATCCTCATGATAATGTCATCATTACTAAGATCAATATTAAGCACTTGAAGCTCCATATAATTGTGAAAAAGTTTAGTGATAAATTAAAAAGGATTTCAGTGGAAGTGAATTTTATGAGGGTAATTAATTACTTTCATAAGTTCCTTTTTTGTACCATCACCATAATTCATTTTATTAGTCCATGTAAAGCATTATTCTCCCCTTTCCAAAAAGGGATTAATCTTGTAACCACCATGAGTAAAGGAAAAGTTAGGATAGACCCACCTTTTAGTAAATAAGATGAGAATAAAGAGGATTTATGGATGATTCTTGAAAAGAAGTCTTACTCCTTTTTTATATAAGGTTAGACACAACGAACCTATATTATCTATTAAGTTTGTTAAATCATGAAAATTTAGAGTCATTTTGATGAGAGGAATAATATTATATATCTATAAAGACTACATTATTAATATTACATGTATGCCCATAATTATTCTTAAACTTTTCAATGATATACGGTCCAAGGACACTGAGATAAGTAGGTTTTCTCATAAAAAAGAACTAATTGAAGAGGTAGAGGATAGTGATGATATAATTAAATCCTCCATGCCTTAGGTCTAAACTAAATTAAGTCTTCAAGTAATTAAATACATTAGCTTATAGGTGAAGTTTTATAGGTTGTATTACTATCAATTTTATTTTCTTATCCATTTCATACATACCATGCTTATGAGTATAAATTTTTATTTTCATATGTCTCTATAGAGGTTGGTTTAGATGCTTAATTAGGCAAAGTGTATTTGCCTATTCACCAGGCCTTAATATTTTTACTGTTTCAATGAGCCATTCTTGAAATTTAACTATGTGAAACTAGGTTGTAACCAAGTACAAAGTCTAAAACTAAAATGGAAGATAAAGAGAATCCTACATCTTAAGGAACTATTAAAAAAATAAAAATATCCTAAGAGGATTAAAATAATAATCCCTTCCATCCCTTTCTAGGTCAAAGAGGAGGAAGAGACCATCATAGTTTTAAATTTAGAATAATGGAAGGATATCTTATATAATGATAATAATACCCAAAAATGGAAGAGAAGAATTAATAAAATGCCAATGAGGATTTTAAGTGAAGGGATTAAAATAAACCCAATGGATATATTTAAAGAGGATAATATTTCACTTAATGATGTCGTTTAGATCCTAGACAACATATTCATTTACAAGGAGGATGTTCTCTTTCCTAGTCAGGGTTTAGTAAAAACCAAAGAGGAAGAATTCCAAAAAAAATTAATAAATTTCAATAGGAAGTTAACTTCAAAATTATATTTGCAAGTGGATTTTAAAGTATAAATATAATAAAAAGGATAAATATGAGGATGTGAACCTCAATAAATGGGTGGCTTATCATGGGAAGATGTTGGAGATGAAAAATTGAGATCTGAAGATGAAGGTTCAAAGCCTGTTACAAGAATATGAGGCCCTAAAAAAGAATGTTAAAGGATGAGAAGGAGTTGGAGGAATCAAGGTGAATGTGAAAAAGGTTATTATTCCAAATAAAACCCTAAATGTGAAAAATGTGATTAAGATGAAAAATTAGAATGACTTGCACTAGAAAAAGGATGGGTTGATGGTAATTACTCAAGGTGGGTTGAGTAAGAGGACTAGGAGCCATAACTAAGAGGTGTATTTGAAGACATGATAAATTTATAATATCTATGATCATATAAAACACATGAAGGAAGAGTGTGAGATATCTATATCCCTTAATATCTTGGTTCATCCCATTAATTGATCATGTTCATTCTTTATGAGTGGAAGAAGTTATAATACTAGTTTGCTTCCAACTAGTCCTTTTTCTGTTGGTAATTAGTGATGTTTATTTGTGTTTATTTCTTTGTTAATTGTGGTGGTCATATATTTTTGTCTCATGTTTTTGGTTATAAAATTTTTTGGTGCCCATTTAGAAACCCCATATTTACCATATAAAATAAGAAAAAATATAATAACAATAAAATAAGGTAAAAACCCCTTGATTAAAAAAATAGTCAAAAAACATTTTCTATAGTGTATATATTTATCAATATATTTAGAGGGGGTTACCACCCACTCTAAATGTGAAAAAAAATTAGGAATGGTGAAAACAGGTCAATTATAGTGGATGAGGGATTTAAATGCTTAAATAAGATGATTGATAGTTATTTTACACTATGTCTATAATAGTTCACATTTAGAGTGGGATATCACCCACTCTAATAAATTTTGTAAATTAGATTCATTTTTAATGTGAAGCTTAGATCTATCAACAAATAAATTGAATAATTGAACCGTTATATACATAAAAATAATAGGTTGATTAACACTTGTTAGTTATAATATATTTCTAAGGATGTATCCATTTTGAATATAAAGTTTAGGTATTAGGTCCAACAACAACTAAATTCAACACTACATGCAAGTGACACTTGCTTTCACTATAACTTCAAAGGTTTGCATTTAAAGTGGGAATCCACCCACTCTAGTAACATTCATAACATGTATTCATTTTCAATTTTACACTTAAATCTATGAACAAATAAATTAAAGAAGTAAACCATTGCATGCATAGTGAAAACATGTCCATTGATGATTCTTAGGTATTTTATATATATATATATATATATATATATATATATATATATATATATATATATATATATATATATATATAGATATATATATATATATATATGGATGAATTAGTTTTGAATTAGATGTTATGTCTAAAAATAAGTAAATTCAACAATACATGTAATCCATTTAAGGCATAATGAAAATAGGATGAGTGATATTGAAACAACCTTAAATTTTATTTTTGAAGTTATCTACCAAAGTGCACAATGGAACAAAAAAATTTCCCTTCGCATAAAAATAATACAGTGCAAAACATCCCAATTGTCCCAATTGGATAAGGCTATAGTCAACTAGAATGGAACTAGGTGTATCTAAGAATGTCTGGTTAGCCAAATGAAATAAAATTAATTAGGAGAAGGTATATGGATAAGACATAAGAATGGGTTCCAAATGATAGAGCAGAAAGGTCCATCTCACCATTGGACTAAGGGTAGTCATAACTAATTATTAAATAAACATCAACATTCACACCATCCCAATAGCATGTGTATGACCATGAAAAATTTCATTACTTAAATAATCTTAGTCATTAACTTAGGTGTTCATTATGATTTATTAACTCTTGGTCAAGGTGGACCATTCAAGAATATAATAAAATATAATCATTAATGTTTCCATTACCTATTCATCCTTAACCAATTCAAAGAATTAATTATCAACACATGGGTTATTCACATCTTAATAGTCATAACACAAGGCAAATCATGTTGTTCATTAACAAGTATAATATTTAACTTTTAAGCATGCACATAAATAGCACAATCAATATTTATCCTATCTCATATAAGTATCAGTGAAAATATAGTCAACTTCCATTAATTATGAGTTGCATTAAATACATTTGAACTAATATAATTTTAGAACATGTCATATATCTAAATACTATAATCACTATTTATGGTGTAATCTATAATCCATAATAGAACCAACATAAGAGGATTATAAATATAGATTACTTCATTTCTTAAGCAATATAGGTAAGCCACTTAAATGGTATTGCAACCAATTATTAGTAATAACATAAGAATTATAATGCACAAGGTTTCATAATTAATTAGGTGACTCCACTTACTGATCATTATTAAGTCAAGTAGAATAATATTGAATACTTGAGAATTGCTTATTCTTTCCATGGCCCATAAAGTTTACATCAATCATTAGTTTAATACATAAGGACCTTAATCATAAATATCTAAATAGTAATACAATACTTAAGTTATTTCTTATCATTCCCTCCATGGGTGATCCTAACTATTTCCATAATACATATGCTTGTACGCTCCTAGAATTATTCTAGAATTTTAACTTTATTGGATTGATTCTAAGCTATACAATTTATCCTCATAAATTATTCATGGAATACTTAAATGTTATAAGTAATATAATTAAAAATAATTAATATGACTTGTTTCCACTTCCATTAAGGTGTTGTCCATAGGTGGGACAACCATCTTTGACATGAACTATTTATAATGTAACTATCAACTTGACAAGAGATACAAATTACCATTTAATTAATTTTAGAATAGTGTTATAAACATGAAACCATGCCATACCATGTGTCTAGTATTAAATATATGACTAAGGGTATCTTTTGTCATCATTATAATAACATAAACAATTGGTAATTTCACATGCTAGATAAACATTCCATATTACAAGAATATCACCACATATAAGTTCATCATGAAACCCAAGTGAAAACATACATAATCTCACCAAGGATATTTGTAACCTCTAACTAATTCTATCATGCCACAATATAACAACTTATTCCATGTATTTCAAGGTTAAGGACATTATAGTTCAATTATTCTAATAATAACATTTTTTGATTTCAAACCTACTTATAAGTTAATAATTAAATCAATAAGCCATGTACATACACCAGTATACTAGATAAAGTATAAACATAATGTATTATAATCATGCTTCTTTTTAGGTGGTAAATAAATCCCAATGTGAATGTGTATCAAAGAGAAAATACAACTAGCTAATTATATGAGAACCATATAACCAACATCCAGAATGTCTCCATGAGCTCAACATCAGATCTAATAATGTCCATATCCTAACATAACAATATTACCAAATTAAATAATGAAATAAGATGAACTACAACATAATATGAGTAATTATCTATGATTAATTAGTCTAACATCATATATCCACAAGCATGAATAAGAAGAAGATGCCATATACAATCCAAGTGCAATAATAAAATAGATGAACACTACCAGGAAGACACCCCTCAAAATCAGCCCTATGGGACCAACCATCTATGGGCCTTACCACCCCAACCATAATTTTGGTGGAGGGTTTAGGCAACTAGGTGCTTGAGTGAGGTAATAAATGTACACACAATACCAACCCACTAGAATAGACTTGAAAAACTACCAACAAAGACCATATAAATAGTGCAGGAAACATAAAGCCATGAAACTTAGCCAAACTATGGGCTTGAGAAATACACAAGGCATAATTTAAATTTTATATAGGATTATTTACCTCATAAATTAGGATCTTGTATAACCAATTCATAAGACTGATTAGTATACAGTTTCCAATTATGCATCATAATTTTTTACAATGGAAACTGATGATTTAAGCAATCATTCAAGATCTAAAAACTGGTTAATAAATCAAAAAATCAATGAAAAGGGATGTGTGGGACCATCATGAGGTCTCATGACCTCATATGGTCCCCAATTATAAAATTTAGGTTAAATGATTTCTATGTGAACACAACCCTTCAAGAACTAAAAATTATGGGTCAACCTTGACCAAAAGATAATAAGTCTCAACAAGGTTTCACCCATGACTTAACACATCATGGTGTGTGTGTGTGTGTGTGTGTGTGTGTGTGTGTGTGTGTGTGTGTGTGGTTTAAAATATCAAGTTCATAGTCCATTAAATTATTCAACTAAGTCATTGAACACAATAGAAGAAACTCCATTTTATGAGAATAATAGTAAACTCAAATCAATTTTTACATTAGATTTTAAAAATCAAACCCATTATTTAACAAGATAATCTAGGTCCATTTTTAAATGCCCCTAGAATTACATCAAATCCAAAAGCATTTTTGATAGGGGATACAAGTTAAGAATTGGATTTTAGGGTAAGTAAAAAGGGGAAATTCTTCAATCTAGATTACTCTAAGTTTTGGGATGGTGCATTCTCTATATTAACACAATAGAGTAAATAATAATAGAATTTATTTCAAGCATAGAAAATTAATTCAATTCAAGATTGAAATCTATTTTCATGAGGTAATTATGCAATAGTGTATAGGTTATCTTTTTGGAATATATTTAACAAGAATAAAAACCATTTCCAAGTGACTTAACAACCCAGTAAATATCCCACTTTGAGTCAAATAATTTTAATGTGCTCACCTAGAACTTGTAGGTTAAAAAGGAGGTAATGACTTGTAAAAGGGAACTAGGTCATATATTTTTTGGAGTCCATAAACAAACTAATATGTTCATTTCCCATATTTATTTTCTTTCACCATTTGTAAATATCCTCCTTTCCCCTACATGCCTTTATTTTCCTAACCTCATTATGTAGGGCATTCTAGCATTAATTCTAGATTTTAGAAAAATACAACATTTTTCTATGTTTATTTAATTTCTAGCATAGCTTTTGACAAAGAAACCAATCTCATTTTAAATGAGAGATAAGAGATCCAAACTCCTAAAATCCTTGTAATTGGTGAAAACCACATGCTCAGCCAGAACAAAATGCATCCCCATCATCAACCAAGATGTCTCCCTTGCCCTCAAGTCAACATAGCAATGGAAATTTATGGTTTTAAGGAGTAAAATTAAAGCATTAATTAATTTCCTATAGGATAAAAACATGTCCCTCATATATATTTTCCCCTAATGTATTCTTCCTTTTTCATCTGCTCATGCCTCCTGCATGTATTCTCTCTTCTCCTCCTTCTTGTGTGTTTATTTATTTTTTCCATTTCACACCTTTGGCATCCCCTCAATGTTTTTTATCTTTTCCTTCCTTTTCCTTTCTCCAAAATTCCCTTTCTTCTCCCCCTTGATATGTTCCTTCTTCCCCCATTCCATGCTAGTGTCTCATTTCATATACCTTCGCCATGCTCCCCTCTAGAAATGTCATGCTACCTATACATATCCATCCTCCTCCTTGACTCCATCTGGTCAATGTTACCTTGCTTTTAGAATCATCCATAATATAAATA
The DNA here is from genome assembly GCA_037957365.1 of Torreya grandis. Lineage (NCBI taxonomy): Eukaryota > Viridiplantae > Streptophyta > Pinopsida > Cupressales > Taxaceae > Torreya > Torreya grandis. Next base: position 165,557 of record JARHVA010001661.1, on the reverse strand, counting down.
ATAAAATAATATATATTATACAATATATATATATATATAGTAAAATAATGTATATCAATGAATATATAAACATGTATTTATATGAATAAGTGAATGAGAAATTGATAAATAATAATAATTAATAAAATCATTAAATATTAATGATTAACAAGTAAGGAAACTTATCAAAAATGATAATTATAATTATAAATTTATTTTAAACTAAAAATAGTCATAATAATCATTAAAATGATAGCAATCAATGGAAAATGAGAAATTGAAATGCAACTCAAGGAAAAATAGTCATCCATGACAAAGGTTTCTAAGGATGCTTTTGTAAGGTTGAAAGACCCACATGAATCTTAGATAAACCCAAACTAGCAACATCACAAGATAAAAGGGTAAGCCATTTCATATGGCTTTAACAACCAAAATTCATGACTCCTAGGAAGGATAGCCAATATGAAGGTATGGCTACAAGAACATAAGGGTAGGCAAGCAAAATGATGTACAAAATCTTGACACCAAAACAAGAAACAAAATATAACCATACATGCATCCAATGGGACAAGACCAAGAAAGGACAAGATGTAATAACATAATAGAATATAATGATGGTGGCTCAATATTACATAGTACATGCTATACCTATTGAAGTGATATTCCAACTACTCAATCACCTGTGATATACCCAAGATGTCCAAACCCAACATCAAGCCTAGCTTATGGCTTAGTGCCTGAATATATCAAATAAGACATCATTAGTACCTAAAAAATATCGATATGATAATAATAACTTATCATGAATCATTAGATATGAATTGATAAATCAATTAAAATCAACTATAGCTAAAAAGGGCAAGAGTTAGTCCCAATAACTATGAACACATGCATGCCCTATAAATCATAGTCAGCAGATGCACAAATGATCAATGTTGATCTACATAAATGAGACATGTTAAAGTAATATAATATAATAAAGTAACTAGGCTAAAATAACATATACATAAACATGATAAAATGAATCTAGTGTAAGAAATATGCATATCAAGATATGTTGAATCTAATATGAGCATCCACCATGGCAAGACATATCACATTAACTATCTGAGATACATATGTCACAATCATCTAAAAGTAAAACTTGCATCAACCATCAAGAGTCAGAGTGCTAGCTAAAATATGCAAAATTAAACCACAGTCTAATATCTTTAATGAGCCTTAGGGTAGTTCATGACATCTTCCCCTCCTTAAAAAGGAGCCATCTTAGTGAATAACAACAATCAACCATAAATTTCCCTGAAAGGGTCCAACAAAACCAATCAATACTAATACATAATCAATCCACCCATTAGAAGGTGGCAATGTCTCAATGACATCTTGTGGATAATCCTATCTGCTATCATCAGAACATTGACATTATCTAATGCATTAAGACAGTTAATGGCCTCTTTTCTACCTTCACATGTCCTTCATAACATTGAACAAGGAAAACAATACTCAAACAACACTAACACATCAAAAAATTCCTTCAAATATCTCAACCTTGATGGAACTTTTCTACTCTTATGCCTTAAAAAGGCCATCAAAACCATCAAAATCTACTAAAAACAAGTGACACTAGGTTCACCAAACCCAAAATTCCTACATCAAACATCAAAATTTCAAGGTAATAACTATTAATTTTAGTGTAACACTATTTTTACAATTATCCCAACCATAAAGAAGGCAATCACAAAGCATCATGAGCACACAGTGTCTCAAAACATAGAAACCAACACTTATCTAAATACATTTCCCAATAAGACTCCCAAGTAGGAACATCTAGCTAAAGAACTATAAGACAAAAATGATGTCTAAACTAGATTAACAATCTATATAAGTAACTTGAACAGGGTCAATGCCACTTATGCCAATACACATAGACCCAAAATATGATGTCAACAATCATAAAATCATCCAATCCCACTGAATTGTAACCATAAAATACATCAATAGTGGAATTCTTCCACAAAAACATTATGTCACATGCATAATCCTAAAAACATTCATCATAGAATGTCTTATCACAAGGGTAGTAATCCATACTATTATGGTTACCCCACTACATCATGAACCATTCATGGGTTAGTACAGTGACCCACACCAACCATACTAAAAAATGGAGAAGCTATACTAGGAATCACATGCAACCCAATGACTTATAACATGTTCTCCAACACATATGTGAGCTCGTATGATGGTTATAGGGATTACAATCCCACCATCTCATTACACTTACCTTATTGAAGTATAACAAAAGATGTAAAAATAATAAAATCTACCTAATTAAGAATTAATATTTCTCCACCCATGTATAAAATCAACATGTATTTCAACCATGCTTAAACAATCAAAAATATGTATATCTCTGAAAATAGTATCAGGTATATGTACAATAATACCTTATACACAATATGGTTGCACTTACCTGTCAACACATGTCAATATCTTAGAATATTCATACCAAAATATGTTTTTATGTAATTCAACCGTTACCTCAGAATAACATGCTTGACTTTATAATTCAACATGTACTTATTTTTTAGCAAGTTCAGTCTTGTTGATTTTTCATAAAAGTCCCATTTTCAGGACCAAATAGTGCTTTACAAGGCTACATAGTCAAATTTCACAAGGTTATTTATACAACAACCTCAAAGAGGTTGTTGAAGGAATACTCAATCCAAGAAGTAACCATTATACATGAAGATCCTATAGCCATCCTATGGCACTCATGGTTTACAACCTAAATTAATTAGGTGACTTCTTCGTGCAAAGGGGAGAAGTGGGTTTTCAACCTATGTGAAACTCCACTCCCTAGACTAAACTTGATTTAATCATCTTAGATATAGTGTTCACTTCACCTTAAACTTCCTACTTGCACCAAAACTCAATGCTAGAGTAGTAATGTAGGATCACACAACACAATACAACATTTTACCTTGGCAATTTCAAACAAATAGAAGCTAGTTTTCAAGAGGGAAAATGCATCACATGAGTAACTTGTGTCTACATTACCACATACTAAATATGTTAACAATATAGATCATATTTTTTCTAGAATATGTACACAAAATAGTCCAACAACAATTTTAAAACATATATCTAAGTAAGGTTTACATGATTTATTTCAAAAAGAAGGAGATAAATTTATGCAAATAATTGACCATCAATTACACATTTAACCATTAAAAACATACAACATGTTTTCAAAATTCTCATACAATAATTTTGGTATAAATAAGAGAAGAAAAAACTCACAAGGCTATTACATACACAAAGGGTTTCAAAGATACCAATTTACACAATTTGATTTAATCCACAAAATCTAGAAGTTCACACAACAAGGTTGGTATCAAAACAAGATGTGAAAGCCCACAAGGTTAACCATATGCATAGGTATAATAAAGACACAATTTTACATGATGTAGAAAGATCAATTAAAGGAATAATTATATAAAACACAACATTTTTACATTCAAGGAGGAATCACATGTAAGAGACCATACATACATGACTCAAGTGTTTAAGAAACTATGTCAACATACTTTCACATCATGACAATCAAGACACATGACAGAGAAGCATAAGGTTCCATGACTCCCATCGAGTCACCCAATGTCTATATATCATTGGGTGACACCAAATATATATCATATAATACACATAATCAGTTTAGATGGGTTTTAAATCACGATCACCTTTCCCTTTAGGAAGTTTGTGTTCAAAAAAATTCATAAAATCTATCTCCATGATTTTTTAAATATCAAAAATGTTCATACACCATGGATAGATGGCCTATGCTAACTAGTGGTAATAAGATATCCCAAAATCTCTCTAACTTTCCCAAGTAAGTTAGTCAGACTCACCCTCTAGACCTTCTAGGCTCAAGTTGTACCCTTGGACCTCCCAAGATAATACACCTCAACATCATTGGATAGCTTACCCATGCAAACTATCAATGGTTACTAAGGTATTATCTCATGATTATATCAATGACAAGCTTATATCACTATTATTCCCATTGACTTTATCCAACAAGTTAAAGGTTAAATAGTACTACTCACTTTGATGCAATAATGTTTATAGAAAAGATTTTACTTAGCTAAATCACAAGGTGAATGCAATAAAACTAATGGAAATTACCAATTCCACAATAAATAAGTTCAATAAAACTCAGATGTTGGGAAATAAACCAGAAGCACACAATTTGATTACCAAACCAAGCAACTTAATATGCGGAAATTAACCAGATTCACCAAGTAACTGGAATTCAGAATAACACAGCATATGAGAGACAATACACAACTTGTATTAACACTTTATATAGAAAAGAATACAATAAAGAAGATGCCACTTCTTCTCCACCACCTCTTCAGAGGCTCACCACACCTCAAGTGAACAATAATTCTTCTCCCCAAAGCTCTCCCTCTCAGGTCCCAACACCCAACTCAAATACAGAGTTGGTGTTCACCTCCTGTGCTCCACGCACACCACAAGTGCTCCACGCACTCCACAAGTACTCCACGTACTCAACAAGTACTCAAGGTACTTCAATTAGATCTCCCATGAATCTGCAACAACCTGCAATTCAACAGACCATACTTATGGAAGGAACTCCCTTGCCTTCCTCTTTTGCTCTATCTGAGTACACACCTGTACTCCAAGTAGATCCTGCCTGATACTGCTCCCTGTTGTGTTGTTGTCTATATGATCTTGCACACCTGCAAATCAAACAACAGTTCTGCTCACCTGTGAACGTTGACCTTGCACACACATACACCTGCAGATCAATGATCTTACTTACCATGTAGATCTCCTATATAGGCCATGCAACTGTGACCAAGATCCTACACACCTGAAGAATCCTGCTGACTCTCCAAAACCAGCACCTACCCTGGTACTGCTGTGGAACTAGGAGGAACACCCTTGCTCACCTCACACACAGAGGAACAACCTTTGCTCAACTCAAAACTAGAACACTTTTCCAATACAACCATGAGTCTATTATATAGATCTCATCAAACAATAATTAGACATCTAATTACAATAATTAGATCTGCAGCTCTCAGTCTATAATTAGCCCTGACCATGCAAACACTTGGTTCGTCAACCAACTGCCCGTAATTAACTCGCAGTCGAACCACACAGGCGACCGATGTCAGTCCCTGTCTGCCTGGAGGTGACCAACGTCAGCCAATATATGATCGACGTTGGTTGCTTCTCTCTGCTATCCTATCGACGTCGGCTAATCAGACCGACCCCAGCTTCTCTGTAACTCAGCAACCTTCAGCAACCTCCTCTCCTATTTGCATCAGTGAAGCTTTTAGCTCCACAACCTAACAATCTCCCAATTAGAGATGAACAGCTGCACTGCACCTGTACCTGTACTCTATCTAATCTATTTCTTGGTTTGTATCCCTCTTTAAGCTCAATCCTGAAGACAACCCACCACACATCCCGTGGTGTACCACCTGTCATCCGAGTACCCTGCCACATCTGAACCTACAACACCTGTAGTGAAGTCCTGACCCTGCATAGCAACACCTACTGCCGGTCCCTCTCAAAAACCCTAAGAACCCACTTCCTCAAATTGGCTCCTAATTCTGACAGCTCCCACTGCATGGGAATACTTAGGTCTATACCAGACCTCATGTGATTTTGGACACTTTACCTATCCAGCCCTTAGTGTGCTCCGGCTCTTCATCCCGAACCTCGCCAACACCTGATTAACATTAGCTCCCACTCGAGACAAAATCAACCTGTGATCTCCATGCCTCCCATGTCAAATAATTTCACTGCTCCAAACTCCTCATGACATGACACTGAACTAATCTTACCCTTAGCTCAGCAAAACCCTGTATGTACACCCCTGCTAGCTAGCATACTATCCACATACAACAACAAAATGATGTCATGACTCATCATCCACCTGGTAAGGCAAACCACAGTAGTTACCTGACACTGACTGAAGCCATGCTTCGTCCTCCACTTGTCAAACCCTGTACCACTGTCCTGCAGCTTCCTCAAGACCATATGCCTGGTCTTCCATCTCACGTATCCATTCTCTCTATTCTTCTACTAAGGAATCCATTCGTCTCTGTACTTTCTTCCTGCTGGCAACCCTACCAAGACACACCTGTTTGGTTCACCTCTAAGGAATCACATCCTCATTCATGCCAAGCTCACACCTGTTTCCTGGATACTTCCTGCTCTACAATCAGCAACATGTATAAAGAAGAGGAACAACAAATTTGAGGGCCTATTTACATCTTCAGTCCTCTGTATGGGTGTTTGAGACTCCTTGAAAACACGTTGTCCACCCAAAATTCATTACAGTGACCGACCTCGACCACCCCATAGTCTGCATCCGATCGACGTCAGTTCTCATGCATCTGTCCCTGACTACCAACCTTCTAGCGCTGGTGTCCCTGCTACCGATGTCGGTCCTCCTGACCGACATCGGTCTTACCTACTGCCGACGTCGGTCCCATGACCGACGTCGGTCTTACTCTGCCCGACACTGCCGGCTTCAGTCTGCACATGACCGACATCGACACCTGTCTGTTCGACGCTGGTTCCTCCTGACCGATGCCGGTACCTGTGTTCACCTATGAGTGATGACTTTTTACCTGCGATCTTCTTTGAATCAAAACCCATGTCCAAACTGCTCTGCTCAGAAGTATCCAGCACCATCCACTAGGTTCTATCCGCCATCTCCTCCAAGAACACCAAGGCTTTCCAGTTCTTAAGCCTGTCAAATATATCTGTCTTCCGCTTAAGAACATGCATCTCCTTCCTGCTCATGTTACCAAGCCTACGAAGCCACATCTTCGCAACAGAAGAAGAATCAGTAATATAAACAAGTAGATAAAGTATACCTATTTTCTTACCACCGGCTAATTCAAGTGCTACCGCTGTGAGAGTTCTTGTGCATCTCTCATCACCCAATCTTTCTGAAGAAATTAGCCAAATCTCCAAACTTGGGACCTGCATGACCTTCATCAACACCTATGTGTTGGCTGCCTACAATTTCAGCTTCACTTCCCCTTTGCCAATTCTTTGGCAAGGCTCACCAGCTCCTCTCCCTGGGCCTGCATGGAAAGAGGCAACCGAATCTTTTATCCAAGATTCAACTTTATCCAAGAAACCTCCCAGAGCATCCTGTACAACAACACCTGCAACATCTGCTTCTTCAGTTTCTTCATGCTGATCTGCTACCAACCAACAATATCCTTTTACCTGCTCTTTCTTTCCATCGGACCATGAGTGACCGTCTGTGTTTTTCAACTCCTCCATCCTTAGTTTACTTTGATCTGCCGTTGCTCTACTCCCACTCGATTAGAAACCCTTGAGAGTGCCCTGTAACCAAACACAACCCTACTTCCTGCAACCTTAGCTATGATACCACTTGTTGGGAAATAAACCAGAAGCACACAATTTGATTACCAAACCAAGCAACTTAATATGCAGAAATTAACCAGATTCACCAAGTAACTAGAATTCAGAATAACACAGCATATGAGAGACAATACACAACTTGTATTAACACTTTATATAGAAAAGAATACAATAAAGAAGATGCCACTTCTTCTCCACCAACTCTTCAGAGGCTCGCCACACCTCAAGTGAATAGTAATTCTTCTCCCCAAAGTTCTCCCTCTCAGGTCCCAACACCCAACTCAAATACAGAGTTGGTGTTCACCTCCCGTGCTCCATGCACACCACAAGTGCTCCACGCACTCCACAAGTACTCCACGTACTCAACAAGTACTCAAGGTACTTCAAGTAGATCTCCCATGAATCTGCAACAACCTGCAATTCAACAGACCATACTTATGGAAGGAACTCCCTTGCCTTCCTCTCTTGCTCTATCCGAGTACACACCTGTACTCCAAGTAGATCCTACCTGATACTGCTCCCTGTTGTGTTGCTGTCTATATGATCTTGCACACCTACAAATCAAACAACGGTTCTACTCACCTGTGAACCTTGACCTTGCACACACATACACCTACAGATCAACGATCTTACTTACCATGTAGATCTCCTCTATAGGCCATGCAACTGTGACCAAGATCTTACACACCTGAAGAATCCTACCGACTCTCCAAAACCAGCGCCTGCCCTAGTACTACTGTGGAACTAGGAGGAACACCCTTGCTCACCTCACACACAGAGGGAACAAACTTTGCTCAACTCAAAACTAGAACACTTTTCCAATACAACCATGAGTCTATTATATAGATCTCATCAAACAATAATTAGACATCTAATTACAATAATTAGATCCACAGCTCTCAGTCTATAATTATCCTTGACCATGCAAACACTTGGTTCATCAACCAACTGCCCGTAATTAACTCGCAGTCAAATCACACAGGCGAGCGACGTCGGTCCCTGTCTGTTTGGAGGTTACCGACATCAGCCGATATATGACCGATGTCGGTTGCTTCTCTCTGCTATCCTGCCGATGTCGACTGATCAGACCGACCCCAACTTCTCTGCAACTCGGCAACCTTCAGTAACCTCCTCTCCTATTTGCATCAGTGAAGCTTTTAGCTCCACAACCTAACAATCTCCCACTTGGAGATGAACATCTGCACTGTACCTTTACCTGTACTCCATCTAATCTGTTTCCTGGTTTGTATCCCTCTTCAAGCTCAATCCTGAAGACAACCCACCACACATCCCGTGGTGTACCACCGGTCATCCGAGTACCCTACCACATCCAAACCTACAACACCTGTAGTGAAGTCCTGACCCTGCATAGCAACACCTGCTGCCGGTCACTCTCAAAAACCCTGAGAACCCACTTCCCCGAATTGGCTCCTAATTCTGACAGCTCCAACTGCATGGGAATACTTAGGTCTATGCCAGACCTCATGTGATTCTAGACACTGTACCTATCCAGCCCTTAGTGTGCTCCAGTTCTGCATCCCAAACCTCGCCAACACCTGATTCACATCAGCTCCCACTCGAGACAAAATCAACCTGTGATCTCCATGCCTCCCATGTCAAAGAATTTCGCTGCTCCAAACTCCTCATGACATGACACTGAACTAATCTTACCCTTAGCTCAGCAAAACCTTGTATGTACACCCCTGCTAGCTAGCATACTATCCACATACAGCAATAGAATGATGTCATGACTCATCATCCACCTGGTAAGGCAAACCACAGTAGTTACCTGACACTGACTGAAGCCATGCTTCATCCTCCACCTGTCAAACCCTGTACCACTGTCCTGCAGCTTCCTCAAGACCATATGCCTGGTCTTCCATCTCATGTATCCGTTCTCTCTATTCTTCTACTAAGGAATCCATTCATCTCTGTGCTTTCTTCCTGCTGGCAACCCTACCAAGACACACCTGTTTGGTTCACCTCTAAGGAATCACATCCTCATTCATGCCAAGCTCACACCTGTTTCCTAGATCCTTCCTGCTCTACAATCAGCAACATGTATAAAGAAGAGGAACAATGAATTTGAGGGCCTACTTACGTCTTCAGTCCTTTGTATGGGTGTTTGAGACTCCTTGACAACACGCTGTCCACCCAAAATTCATTACAGTGACCGACCTCAGCCACCCCACAGTCTGCATCCGACCGACGTTAGTTCTCATGCGTCTGTCCCTGACTACCAACCTACCAGCGCTGGTGTCCCTGCTGCCGACGTCGGTCCTCCTGACCGACATCGGTCTTACCTACTACCGATGTCGGTCCCATGATCGACATCGGTCTTACTCTGCCCGACACTGCTGGCTTTGGTCTGCACATGACCGACATCGGCACCTATCTGTTCGATGCCGGTTCCTCCTGACTGACGCTGGTACCTGTGTTCACCTATGAGTGATGACTTTTTACCTGTGAGCTTCTTTGAATAAAAACCCATGTCCAAACTGCTCTGCTCAGAAGTATCCAGTACCATCCACTGGGTTCTATCTGCCATCTCCTCCAAGAACACCAAGGCTTTCCAGTTCTTAAGCCTGTCAAATATATCTGTCTTCTGCTTAAGAACATGCATCTCCTTCCTGCTCATGTGACCAAGCCTACGAAGCCACGTCTCCGCAATAGAAGAAGAATCAATAATATAAACAAGTAGATAAAGTATACCTATTTTCTTACCACCAGCTAATTCAAGTGCTACCACTGTGAGAGTTCTTGTGCATCTCTCATCACCCAATCTTTCTGAAGAAATTAGCCAAATCTCCAAACCTGGGACCTGCATGACCTTCATCAACACCTGTGTGTTGGCTGCCTGCAATTTCAGCTTCACTTCCCCTTTGCCAATTCTTTGGCAAGGCTCACCAGCTCCTCTCCCTGGGGCTGCATGGAAAGAGGCAACCGAATCTTTTATCCAAGATTCAACTTTATCCAAGAAACCTCCCAGAGCATCCTGTACAACAACACCTACAACATCTGCTTCTTCAGTTTCTTCATGCTGATCTGCTACCAACCAACAATATCCTTTTACCTGCTCTTTCTTTCCATCGGACCGTGAGTGACCGTCTGTGCTTTTCAACTCCTCCATCCTTAGTTTACTTTGATCTACCATTGCTCTACTCCCACTTGATCAGAAACCCCTGAGAGTGCCCTGTAACCAAACACAACCCTGCTTCCTACAACCTTAGCTCTGATACCACTTGTTGGGAAATAAACTAGAAGCACACAATTTGATTACCAAACCAAGCAACTTAATATGCAGAAATTACCCAGATTCACCAAGTAACTAGAATTCAAAATAACAAAGCATATGAGAGATAATACACAACTTGTATTAACACTTTATACAGAAAAGAATATAATAAAGAAGATGCCACTTCTTCTCCACCACCTCTTCAGAGGCTCACCACACCTCAAGTGAACAATAATTCTTCTCCCCAAAGCTCTCCCTCTCAGGTCCCAACACCCAACTCAAATACAGAGTTGGTGTTCACCTCCCGTGCTCCACGCACACCACAAGTGCTCCACGCACTCCACAAGTACTCCACGTACTCAACAAGTACTCAAGGTACTTCAAGTAGATCTCCCATGAATCTGCAACAACCTGCAATTCAACAGACCACACTTATGGAAGGAACTCCCTTGCCTTCCTCTCTTGCTCTATCTGAGTACACACCTCTACTCCAAGTAGATCCTGCCTGATACTGCTCCCTGTTGTGTTGTTGTCTATGTGATCTTGCACACCTACAAATCAAACAACGGTTATACTCACCTGTGAACCTTGACCTTGCACACACATCCACCTGCAGATCAACGATCTTACTTACCATGTAGATCTCCTATATAGGCCATGCAACTGTGACCAAGATCCTACACACCTAAAGAATTTTACTGACTCTCCAAAACCAGTGCCTGCCCTGGTACCGCTATGGAACTAGGAGGAACACCCTTGCTCACCTCACACACAGAGGGAACAAACTTTGCTCAACTCAAAACTAGAACACTTTTCCAATACAACCATGAGTCTATTATATAGATCTCATTAAACAATAATTAGACATCTAATTACAATAATTAGATTCACAGCTCTCAGTCTATAATTAGCCCTGACCATACAAACACTTGGTTCGTCAACCAACTGCCCGTAATTAACTCGCAGTCAAACCACATAGGCGACTGACGTCGGTCCTTGTCTGCCTGGAGGTGACTGACGTCGGACGATATATGACTGACGTCGGTTGCTTCTCTCTGCTATCCTGCCGACATCGACTGATCAGACCGACCCCAGCTTCTCTATAACTCAGCAACCTTCAGCAACCTCCTCTCCTATTTGCATCAGTGAAGCTTTTAGCTCCATAACCTAACAATCTCCCACTTGGAGATGAACAGTTGCACTGTACCTATACCTATACTCCATCTAATCTATTTCCTACTTTGTATCCCTCTTCAAGCTCAATCCTGAAGACAACCCACCACACATCCCGTGGTGTACCACCTGTCATCTGAGTACCCTGTCACATCCGAACCTACAACACCTGTAGTGAAGTCCTGACCCTACATAACAACACCTGTTGTCGGTCCCTCTCAAAAACCCTGAGAACCCACTTCCCCGAATTGGCTCCTAACTCTGACAGCTCCCACTGCATGGGAATACTCAGGTCTATACCAGACCTCATGTGATTTCGGACACTGTACCTATCCAGCCCTTAGTGTGCTCTGGCTCTGCATCCCAAACCTCGCCAACACCTGATTCACATCAGCTCCCACTTGAGACAAAATCAAACTGTTATCTCCATGCCTCCCATGTCAAAGAATTTCACTGCTCTAAACTCCTCATGACATGACACTGAACTAATCTTACCCTTAGCTCAGCAAAACCCTGTATGTACACCCTTGCTAGCTAGCATACTATCCACATACAGCAACAGAATGATGTCATGACTCATCATCCACCTGGTAAGGCAAACCATAGTAGTTACCTGACACTGACTGAAGCCATGCTTCCTCCTCCACCTGTCAAACCCTGTACCACTGTCCTGCAGCTTCCTCAAGACCATATGTCTGGTCTTCTATCTCATGTATCCATTCTCTCTATTCTTCTACTAAGGAATCCATTCGTCTCCGTGCTTTCTTCCTGCTGGCAACCCTATCAAGACACACCTGTTTGGTTCACCTCCAAGGAATCACATCCTCATTCATGCCAAGCTTACACCTGTTTCATGGATCCTTCCTGCTCTAAAATCAGCAACATGTATAAAGAAGAGGAACAATGAATTTGAGGGCCTACTTATGTCTTCAGTCCTCCGTATGGGTGTTTGAGACTCCTTGACAACACGCTGTCCACCCAAAATTTGTTACAGTGACTGACCTCGGCCACCCCTACTGCCGACGTCGGTCCTCCTGACCGACATCGGTCTTACCTACTGCCAACGTCGGTCCCATGACCGATGTCGGTCTTACTCTGCCTGACACTGCCGGCTTCGGTCTGTACATGACCGACATTTGCACCTGTCTGTTCGATGCCGGTTCCTCCTGACCGACGCTGGTACCTGTGTTCGCCTGTGAGTGATGACTTTTTACCTGTGAGCTTCTTTGAATCAAAACTCATGTCCAAACTGTTCTGCTCAGAAGTATCTAGCACCATCCAATGGGTTCTATCCACCATCTCCTCCAAGAACACCAAGGCTTTCCAGTTCTTAAGCCTGTCAAATATATCTATCTTTCGCTTAAGAACATGCATCTCCTTCCTGCTCATGTGACCAAGCCTACGAAGCCACGTCTCCACAACAGAAGAAGAATTAGTAATATAAACAAGTAGATAAAGTATACCTATTTTCTTACCACCAGCTAATTCAAGTGCTACCGCTGTGAGAGTTCTTGTGCATCTCTCATCACCCAATCTTTCTAAAGAAATTAGCCAAATCTCCAAACCTGGGACCTGCATGACCTTCATCAACACCTGCGTGTTGGCTGCCTGCAATTTCAGCTTCACTTCTCCTTTGCCAATTCTTTGGCAAGGCTCACCAGCTCCTCTCCCTAGGGCTGCATGGAAAGAGGCAACTGAATCTTTTATCCAAGATTCAACTTTATCCAAGAAACCTCCCAGAGCATCTTGTGCAACAACACCTGCAACATCTGCTTCTTTAGTTTCTTCATGCTGATCTGCTACCAGCCAACAATATCCTTTTACCTGCTCTTTCTTTCCATCGGACCGTGAGTGACCGTCTATGCTTTTCAACTCCTCCATCCTTAGTTTACTTTGATCTGCCGTTGCTCTACTCCCACTGGATCAAAAACCCCTGAGAGTGCCCTGTAACCAAACACAACCCTGCTTCCTACAACCTTAGCTCTGATACCACTTGTTGGGAAATAAACCAAAAGCACACAATTTGATTACCAAACCAAGCAACTTAATATGCGGAAATTAACCAGATTCACCAAGTAACTAGAATTCAGAATAACACAGCATATGAGAGACAATACACAACTTGTATTAACACTTTATATAGAAAAGAATACAATAAAGAAGATGCCACTTCTTCTCCACCACCTCTTCAGAGGCTCGCCACACCTCAAGTGAATAATAATTCTTCTCCCCAAAGCTCTCCCTCTCAGGTCCCAACACCCAACTCAAATACAGAGTTGGTGTTCACCTCCCGTGCTCCACGCACACCACAAGTGCTCCACGTACTCCACAAGTACTCCACGTACTCAACAAGTACTCAAGGTACTTCAAGTAGATCTCCCATGAATCTACAACAACTTGCAATTCAACAGACCATACTTATGGAAGGAACTCCCTTGCCTTCCTCTCTTGCTCTATCCAAGTACACACCTGTACTCTAAGTAGATCCTGCCTGATACTGCTCCCTGTTGTGTTGCTGTCTATATGATCTTGCACACCTGTAAATCAAACAACGGTTCTGCTCACCTATGAACCTTGACCTTGCACACACATACACCTGCAGATCAATGATCTTACTTACCATGTAGAACTCCTATATAGGCCATGCAACTGTGACCAAGATCCTACACACCTGAAGAATCTTGCTGACTCTCCAAAACCAGCACCTGCCCTGGTACTGCTGTGGAACTAGGAGGAAGACCCTTGGTCACCTCACACACAGAGGGAACAAACTTTGCTCAACTCAAAACTAGAACACTTTTCCAATACAACCATGAGTCTATTATATAGATCTCATCAAACAATAATTAGACATCTAATTACAATAATTAGATCCACAGCTCTCAGTCTATAATTAGCCCTGACCATGCAAACACTTAGTTCGTCAACCAACTGCCCATAATTAACTCGCAGTCAAACCACATAGGTGACCGACGTCGGTCCCTATCTGCCTGGAGGTGACCATCATCGGCTGATATATGACCGATGTCAGTTGCTTCTCTCTGTTATCCTGCCGACGTCGGTTGATCAGACCGACCCCAGCTTCTCTGCAACTCAGCAACCTTCAGCAACCTCCTCTCCTATTTGCATCAGTGAAGCTTTTAGCTCCACAACCTAACATCAGATACACATCCTCATGGATGTAGGCATATCTATATCACAATAGACATCCCATGGGTATCAAAACATAGCCCAAATTTCCATTAAGAATCCTCATGGATACATGGTTTAGCTAGAATCAAATAAACATCCCTATGGATATATCATATCTATGGTCATCATGACAATATCATGAAAATCAACCTATCCATGGTCAAACAACCATTATTGATGTAAACACCTCTATGATCAAAACAACATCATGAAGGTAAAATAGCAAATGAATATCCCCATACGCTTAATTATTTTGATCCCTTTGGAGTTATGAATCCACATGCTCCTCTATATAACTCAAATATATTTAATACATAGATAATACCAAGCCTTTAATTCATCACAAGAAGCTCCCTTAAATTAGGAATCTCAATCCTTATTAACTATCCAAGTACATCCGACACCCTTACCCTACATAGCTCTCTATATTTGAACTCAACCCTTGGTCTTCTCAAAGTTATAATGTTCTAATCATCTAATGATGACTCACCCATACAAGTCAACAATAGATACCAAATATCATTACCTCAATTCTATGGCAAAGTGATGATCACCCGTCTTCCATTGAATTTCCCATACAAGTTAATGGTTGACTAGTGACACTTTCCCTAAATGCAACTAATGAGAGAAGGGTTGACCCAACCAAATCTATAGGTAAGCATCATAGATCATTTGTATAAATTTATCAATGTCTGTATATACACAAATACATACACTCTACAATATAGGAATTTCTATTACCTTAGGCTTGCATAAATAAATAACTAATTAAGGTACTATTTAATTCATCCAAGAGGTTAAGTGACTTTATAAGGGTCACATCATAGTCTCCTTAATCAAAGAAGATATATCTTAGTCTATACCATGCATATAACTCCAGCCATGGTTTAGTATGCAAACTAAAATACAAGGTTTCAATTTAGTCTTAATAAGACAACATAATCATACAGGTGGCATTTAGCCATCAAAGGGCATATGCATATACACTGGTAAAATAATCCTTAATAAGGTGATGTATATCTACACTAAATGTATCTACATCTACCAAAGTACATTATATAACATAATACATTACAAGGGTATACACAACCACATAAAATATCAACCAATCTTTTAAGCACATGCTAATAGTTAGTGCAAAGTGTCAAAACTCAACAAAAAATTTAAGCACAAGATCTAATATCAGATGAAACAACCCCAATTTTGTTTTTTGAAGTTATCTACCAGAATTCACAATGGAATAATAAAATTTACCATTGCATAAAAGTAATGCAATGTAAAACATCCCAATTATCCCAATTGGATAAGGTGATAGTCAACTAGACTGAAACTAGGTGCACCTAAGAATGTTTGGTTAGTTGAACAATATTAAAGTGATTAGGAGGAGGTAGATGGACAAGACTTAAGCATGGGGTCCAAATCACTGAGCATAAATGTCCATCTCACCATTAGACTTAGGCTAGTCATAACTCATTATTGAATAAACATTAACATTCATGCCATCCCAATAACATGTGTATGACCACACAAAAGTTCAATACTTAAATAATCTTAGTCATTAACTTAGGTGTTCATTACAATTTATTAACTCTTGGTCAAGGTGGACTATTTAATAAAATAGTCAAATATAATCATTAAGGTTTCCATTGCCTATTAATCTATAATCCATAATAAAACCCACATAAGAGGATTATCAATCTAGATTACTTCATTGCTTAAGCAATAAATTAAGTCACTTAATTGGCATTACAACCAATTCTGAGGAATACGCTAAGAAGTAGAATGCACAAGGTTTCATAATTCATTAGGTAACTATACTTACTAATCATTATTAAGTTAAGTAGAATAATATTGAATAACTATGAATTGATTAGTCTTTCCATGGCCCATAAATTTTACGTCAATCATCAGATGAATCCATAAATTTTTAATCCTCAATATCTAAATATCAATACAATACTTAAGGGATTTCCTATTATTCCCTCCATGGGTGATCCTTACTATTTCCACTAGAAATATGCTTGTATACTCTTGGAATCATCTTTATTATTCAATAATTTTAACATTGTTAGATTGCTTCTAAGCCATACAATTGATCCTCATCATTTTTTCATGAAATCCTTTAATGTTATAAGTAAGATAATCAACATGAACTACTATGACTTGTTTCCACTTCCATCAGGGTGCTATCCACAAGTGGGACAACCATCTTTGACATGAACTAGTTATAATATAACTAACAACTCAAAAATAGAAACAAATTACCATTTTATTAATTTCAGCATAGTGTTATAAACATGAAAACATGCTAGACCATGTGTCTAGAAATAAATATACAACTGAGGGTATCTTTTGTCATCATTATAATAACATAAACAATTGGTAATTTCACATAATAGATAAACATACCATACTATGAGAATATCACCACATATAATTTCATCATGAAACCCAAGTGAAAGCATACATAATCCCACCAAGGATATTTAGAACCTCTAACTAATTCTAGCGTACCATAGGATAACACCATCTTGTTCCATGTAATTCAAGGTTATGGATATTATAGTTTGGTTATTCTAATATTATTATTTTTTGATTTCAAACCTACTTAAAAATCAATAATATAAACATAATACATTATAATCACACTACCACTCAAATGGTAAATAGAGCCCAATATAAATGTATATCAAAGAGAAAATACAAATGGTTACTTATATGAGAACCATATAACCATCTCAAGAATGTCTCCATGAGTTCAACATCACATACAATAATGTCCATATCCTAACATAAAAATATTACCAAATTGCATAATGAAATAAGATGAACTAAAACATAATATGAGTAATCAGTTATTATTCATCAACCTAACATCATATATCCATAGGCACAAATAATAAAAATATGCCATATGCAATCCAAGTGCAATAATGAAATAGATGAAAATTTAAGGGAATATACCCCTCAAAACCAACCCTATGATCCCAACCATCGATGGCCCTTACCACCCCACCCATCAGCTTGGTGGAGGGTTTTGACAATTAGGTACTCAGGCGATGTAATAAATGTACACACAATACTAAGCCACCAATATATAATTGTAAAACTACCAATAAGGACCATAGAAATAATGCAAAAAACATAAAGTCATGAAACTTAGCCAAACTATGGGCCTAAGAAATACACAAGGCATACTTAGGATTATATAGAGTATGATTTACCTCATAAATTAAGATATCGTATAAACAATTCATAAGATTGGTTAACACATAGCTTCTAAGTATACATCATAATTTTTCACAATGGAAACTAATGATTCGAACAATCATTCGATGTCTAAAAATTAGTTAACAAATCAAAATATTGATGTAAAGGGATTCATGAGACCATCATGAGGTCTCATGACCTCATATGGTCCCCAATTATAAAATTTGGGTAAAATGATTTATATGTGAACATAACCCTTCAAAAACTAAAAATTATGAGTCAATCTTAATCGAAAGATAATAAGTCTCAATAGGGCTTCGTACATGACCCAACACATCAAGATATATATATATATATATATATATATATATATATATATATATCTTGATGTGTTGGGTCATGTACGAAGCCCTATTGAGACTTATTATATATATATATATATATATATATATATATATATATATATATATATATATATATATATATATAACTGGTTTAAAATCTCAAGGTCACATTCCATTAAATGATTTAACTAAATCATTGAACACAATAGAAGAAAATAACTTTTATGAGAATAATATCAAACTCAAATTGATTTTTACATTAGATTTTAAAAAATAAACCCATTATTTAACAAGATGATCCATATCAATTTTCAAACCCCTTGTGAAATCACATCAAACCCAAAAGCATTTTTGATAGGGGTTACAAGTTAAGAATCAGGTTTTAAGGCAAATAAAAAGGGGAAATTACTCAAGCCACATTACTCCAAGTTTTAAGATGGTGCATTTTCTATATTGATGCAACAAGATAAAGAATAATAGAATTTATTTCAAGCATAGAAAATTGATTCAGGCCAAGATAGAAATCTATTTGCATGAGGTAATTATGCAAAAAAGTAAATGTTATATCTCTATAATATATATAACAAGAATAAAAACCATTTCCAAGTGACTTAACAACCCAATAAATATCCCACTCTGAGTAAAATAATTTCAATGCACTCACCTAGAACTTAAGGGTTAAAAATGAGGTAATGACTTGTGAAAGGGAACCAGGTCAGATTTTTTGGAGTCCATAAACAAAATGAAATCTTAATTTCACATATTTATTTTATTCCACCATTCATATCCATCCTCATTTCCCCTACATGCCTTTATTTTCATAACTTGAGTATGCAGGGCATTCCAACATTGATTTAGGATTCCATAAAAATACAACATTTTTCTATTTATTTAATTTCCAGCATAGCTTTGGAAAAATAAACCAATATTAATTTAAATGAGAAATAAGAGATCAAAACTCCTAAAATCCCAATAATTAGTTAAAACCACATGCTCATCCAAAACAAAATGCAACCCAATCATCATCCAAGACATCTCCCCTACCCTCAGGTCAATGCCAAAATATAAATCCATGGTTTTAAGTAGTAAAATTAAAGCAATAATTAATTGTATTTAGAATAAAAATATGTCCCCTATATATATATATATATGGTTTAAAATATCAAGGTCACATTCCATTAAATGATTCAACTAAATCATTGAACACAATAGAATAAAATCACTTTTATGAGAATAATATCAAACTCAAATTGATTTTTACATTAGATTTTAAAAATTGAACACATTATTTAACAAGATGATCCAGATCCATTTTCAAACCCCTTGTGAAATCACATCGAACCCAAAAGTATTTTTGACAGGGGTTACAAGTTAAGAATCAGGTTTTAAGGTAAGTAAAAAGGGGAAATTCCTCAAGCCATATTACTCAAAGTTTTAAGATGGTGCATTTTCTATATTGATGCAACAAGGTAAAGAATAATAGAATTTATTTCAAGCATAGAAAATTGATTCAGGTCAAGCTAGAAATCTATTTTTGTGAGGTAATTATGA
Source organism: Torreya grandis (assembly GCA_037957365.1). Taxonomy (NCBI): domain Eukaryota; kingdom Viridiplantae; phylum Streptophyta; class Pinopsida; order Cupressales; family Taxaceae; genus Torreya; species Torreya grandis. The sequence goes on along the minus strand of JARHVA010001661.1, from coordinate 145,433 downwards.
AAAAAAGTACATGTTATATTTCTATAATATATATAAAAAGAAGAAAAACCATTTCCAAGTGACAACCCAATAAATATCCCACTCTGAGTAAAATAATTTCAATGCACTCACCTAGAACTTATGGGTTAAAAATGAGGTAATGACTTGTGAAAGGGAACCAGGTCAGATTTTTTGGAGTCCATAAATAAACTAAAATCTTCATTGCCCATATTTATTTTATTCCACCATTCATATCCATCCTCATTTCCCCTACATGCCTTTATTTTCCTGACTTGATTATGCAGGGCATTCCAACATTGATTCAGGATTCCATAAAAATACAACATTTTTTTTGTTTATTTAATTTCCAGTATAACTTTTGAAAAATAAACCAATCTTAATTTAAATGATAAATAAGAGATAAAAACTCCTAAAATCCCAGTAATTAGTTAAAACCACATGCTCAGCTAAAACAAAATGCATCCCAATCATCATCCAAGACATCTCCCCTACCCTCAGGTCAATGCAAAAATGTAAATCCATGGTTTTAAGTAGTAAAATTAAAGCAACAATTAATTATATTTAGAAGAAAAACATGTCCCTCATATATATATATATATATATATATATATATATATATATATATATATATATATCCCAATGCATTCTTCCTTTCCAGTTGCTCACACTTCTTATGTGTATTCTCTATTCTCTTCCTTCCTATGTGCTTCTTTATTTTTTCCCTCTCACACCCCTAGCATCCCCTCAACACTTTTTGTCTTGCCCTTATTTTTCCTTTGTACAAAATTCCCTCCAATCTCCACTTGTTGTGTTCTTTCTTCCCCCATTCCCTGCTAGCATCCCATCTCCTCTTCCTTCACCATGTTCCCCTCTTACAATGCCATGCTTCCCATACCTATCTATCCTCTTCCCTAAGTCCGTATGGTCAATGTTACCTTTGTTTTGGCATCATCCACAAGACAAATAATAAAATTATATATATATATATATATATATATATATATATATATATATATATATATATATATATATATAAAAATGAGAATATCAATTTCACTTCTATTCAAGATATTAAAATTAAATAATGGATAAAATAACATAAAATAAAGCAATAAAATAAAATAATAAATGAATAAAATAAATGAGATAAAATTATAAACAATAAAATCCATTTAAAAATAATAATAAAATCATTAGGTGAATATTAATCAATAATAATTATCAAATAATATATTAAACAAATCATTAAATCAATTAATAATAATAATAATAATATCATTAAATGATAAGATCAACATAATCATTAAGACAATGACACGAGATCAGAAAAGAGAAATTGATAAATAATAATAATAATAAATAATATTAATTATTAAAATCATTAAATAAAAATGATTATTAAGGAAACTTATCAAAATGATAATAACCATTATAAAATAATTTAAAAATAATAATAGTAATAATAATCATTAAAATGATAGCGATTGACAGAAAATGAGAAATCAAAATGTAGTTTAAGGAAAAATAGTCATCCACAACAGAGGTGGCTAAGTATTTTTTTTAAGTTAGAGATACCCACACGAGTCTTAGATGAACTTGAACCAATATCATCATAGGATAAAAGGGTAAGCCATTTCATACAGCTTTAACAACTAGAATTCATGACTCTTAGGAAACATAACCAACATGAAGGTATGGCTACAAGTATACAAGGGTAGGCAAGAAAAATGATATGCCAAATATTGATACCAAAACAAGGAAAATAATAAAACCATACACTTATCCAGTGGGACAAGACCAAGAAAGGACAAGATGAAATAACATAACATAATGTAATACCGGTGGATCAATATTACATAATACATGTTATACCTACCAGAGTGATATTTTGATCTAGAGGATTTTTTTAATCATATAGTTCAAAAAATATTTATTCCTCCATGATTATACCATTCATGACAATCTTAAATTTTTAATATCCTATTTAATGGATTTATTAATCCATTGGATATTATTTTTAATAATTTTTAATATCTAATTTATGGTTTTTAATTTAACCATTGGATATTATTTTATCAAGCTATTCTTAATAATCTATTGCATGTTTGTTATATGCATGGGAAAGGTATTAATAAACTCATTTGTACTATATCTCTAAACTAAAACATGCATTCACATGTGGACCATCCCAACCACCCATAAAACATGGGATTTTATTTCCACATTCGCAAGCCATTGGAATGATTGGGCATGATTCGAGTGGATAGGCCATGAATTGAAAAAGATTGGAACTATTTTCTAACAATACAACTCACCATTGGAAAGTAAAATGAAACCACATATGGGTTATTTTCATCTATTGGTAAGGAGGTGGAATGATGGATAGTAAGAATTTGATTTTGGTGGTTATCAAATGCATTAGATAAAGGTGATTGAAGATCTGCATTACATAGTTGATATTGGCCTATTTTAAATAGGGCCATTAAAACTAGGAAAAAGGGCTAAGCATATAAGCCATGAACATATATGCAAGTTAGGACATCAACCTGAGTTAGATGGATTTTTATAGAATGGAGGAATAAAAAGGAAAGGCTCTCCATTTTAGATAGAGATGGTCTCCATCTCTGTTGATTTATATGGGGCCTAGGGAGAATGTCTTTACATAGGGTCTCAAGTGGAGGGATCATGATAATACAAGTATAGTGGTGAAGGTGGTGGTCAAAATTAAATAGAACCTTGGCATTACCATATGGTAAATTTATAACCAAGGCCCAAAATTTTGGAAACTAATGTTTATGGTGTTGAAGGCTCTTTTTGTTTTATTGTAGAATGTTTGCATACAAACTAGTATGCAGATGATCATCATTTTAGATATAGAAGATATTCACTTACTTGGAAGGCTGACTAAGCCTTGGTGATGATGAAAATTATGACTTTGTTGATGTACATGGAGTTTTAAATCATGAAGAGTCTTCTTCTTTAGGTGTGGTGACTGTATAGAAGGCTATTTAATCTAGATGTGAGTTTTAGGAGATTGCAGCCTTATTAGAGCTAAATTGAGCTATGTCAATGATGGCATATGAATGAAACATTGAAAGGGATCATAGGAAAATATTTTTATATATAAAATCATCTATTTTGAAGGCTATTTAATCCTTGGATGATATTGGTTATGGTGGCTATGGAGGTTTAATAAATCTATAAAGTCTATGTTGGTCATGCGTACCATATTCAAGCTGAGAAAAAGCATGTTGGGTTTATGTTGTATAGCCATAGATCATGAATATATGACTACCAATCAACATGGGTGGAGGATTCCTATATTGTTTCATAAAGGCTTGTAAACTAAATAGATGCTAGGATTTATTCCAAGGCTGAGCCCATGAGATACACAGTCCTGAGAGGATACCAACCTGTATGTAGATCATTAATTATAAGAATACAAAGTTGAATCTATGAAATGGTAAGACTATGGTGAAAGTTATAGGTTGAATTTCACTATTTAATATACTGAACTTGACCTAGGAATAGACACCTATTTTCAAGATTCATATAGTGTATGGCATATGGAAATAGGTATCTTAGTGCATGCATACGTTATTTACATAGTCACAAATGGGGTATGTTTATATTTTATTTTCAAATACAAGAAGATAGTGATGACTTTATGAATATATATATATATATATATATATATATATATATATATAGATATATAGATATATATATATATATATATATATATATATGTACATACATACATACATATATATATATATATACGTACATACATACATACATACATATATATATATATATATATATATATATATATACGTACATACATACATACATATATACATATATAACCCACTATTCAAGGGTAAATGTAATCTTTTATTTATAGGTTATTTAAACACATAGAGACATATGGTAGATAAGGAAAATATGCATTATATATTGATATATATACAGAGACCTGTGACTATATTGTTTCTATTACCTCTATTTATTTTTAACCTAGAGGGATATAGATAGTTATAGGGTTATTTGGGGTTGCAGGTCTTTAAAAAACTAGAGACACTCCTATTTATTATTAATCTTGTTTAGTATTATTGTCCATTTGTCAGAGTTTAATAGATACTCTGAATGGATAATTTATTACCCACATTCATGGAGAGGAAATATAAATGTTGTTGACAAAGGATGATTGATTTAGATCCTCAGAGTCTTCACTATCAGATATTAGCATTACATTACAGGTTTCTAAAATCCATTTTGATGTAAGTTATTAATTATATATTTGCATCATTTAGAATGGATTAGATTATAGTTAATAAATATCATAGACATAGCCCAAATGATGGGTGAACTCTATTATCAGATTCATGTAGATATCGCTTTCATTGATTTTTAGTTTTTAGCTAATTGAGTTGCAAATGAATCAATAAGAATATTATAATTAATCATGATAATTTTTAAAGGGACATCAATTAAGAGTTTAAAAATGGGAATGAATTCATAGAGTTATTTTAAGTATTCTATATTCATCCCTAGAATATTTCACTTTTGATTTTGTTTACTTAGGAATTGAGATATTCAGTATCTATTTTCAAAAACCATTTGATTTATCTAAGGAATAAACCTATTTTATGGATCAAATTTGGTATTAGAGAAAGTGATTGTAGGATTAGCTTTAGTTTCTAAGATATACTTCTATTTGGAGTTTTTAAATATCAAATTTTGGTTTTGATTCTTCTATTTGAGTTTACCATATAGGTGGCTAGAGTAAAGGAAAATTGGAAGGTGTTCCAATTTGTTAGAAGAAGACAAGATTCTAATAGCCAAGGTTATGGAACCACTATCCCTACAGGATCAACACTGGTGAAGAACACAACACATAGTCACTTGAGGTGTGAGATGGTGTTGTGAAAGGAATAACCTTTCTTCATTGGGAAGCATTCAAATAAAATGCAAGGCATTTTCAATAATGTACTCCAAGAGGAGTCAATTGTAGTTCAATTACTAGTCTTACATAGAGGGTAGATTAAGGTATGATTGTGGTCCGATTTCATATTGGTATTGACACAATATTTTTTGGTCTTTGATAACTAGTTGTTAGACTTTATATTTTGGATTACTAATCATATTATGGATGCCTATGTCCTTCGTGATAGGAAAAAGTGAAAATACTAGTTACATGGTAAGATATGGAAATGGCAATAAGGCATTGTTTAATATTGAATATGTTTTTGCACTTTGAGTTTTGAGTTTTTCTCTGGTTCACATATCAGTATGTTTCATAGCTTTGTTAATAGTTTTAGGATGCAAATTGGAAATTTTTTAAGATACCAATAATATGATACCTAGTACTCAACAAGTGTACTTCACAGTTCTCAAAGAGGTATGGGTTATTTTCAATGTAACTATGTT